>NDGN011152558.1:0-12302 GCA_002564285.1 Tympanoctomys barrerae | reverse complement strand
ATATATATATATATATATATATATATATATATAACTTGATGCAATGTAATGACAAAAGTAACAGAGGATACTGGCACTTCCATATCTAATAGTTGAGACATTTATTTAAAAAAATTAGCCTTGGCCCTTAAGACACATATGAAATTTAAAAACAAGATTTATTGAACATGTACTGAGTCAGGTATTGTGTCAGGCATTTTGAAAAAAGGAGGAAGTAACTAATCTAATCTGTTTCATGCGTACAAAAACCATTGCTCAGAGAAGATGCGTAGCTTTGCTCAGAGCCATCCAGGTAGTTATAGAGTTAGAGACTGAGCAAATCTGAGATTCACAACCTTTTATAACAAAATGTTATAAATCTGTTACTTGAACGTACTTGTAGATTTCTGTTATGATTTGAGCTGCAAATTGCTGTCCTATGACCTAGCATTCTCATTTTATGAGAAAGGAGTGGAAACTGGAAGAGAGAAATTTTATGACTTCATGAGTTAAAAGTTCCTCACGGGGTTAAGCCCATGAAGAAAACACTAAATCTGATCCTTGCCACAGCACTTCCTGAGCCTTCCTGAGTGCTGGGCACATGAAGATGAGTAAGATGTGACTGACATGGCCTGTCACAGAGTGGTGGAAGGTAGCAGGCGCCAGGGAGAGATTTTCAAAGGAGGGCAATGATCTCAGCCTTGGGCAGATGGGGTAGCTTTTCTGGAGCCCAGTTTCCGATCTATGAAATGAAGATGTGGTCAGTGCCTATTTCACAAGACTGTTATGAAGAAGACGTGGGTTAATACTGAAGGGGGTTAGGGCAGTCTCTGGTTCCTCAGGAGCCAAGAGTCAAAGCCGGATGCCTCGATGAAACCTGTGAAGGACGTCAGAGCAGAGTGCGAGGGAAAGGCAAAGGTGAAGGGGTGTGGGAGAAAACATCTCAGAGTGGGTAGGTGTTTGCTTGGGTGGTAGGTGATGCGGGGGGTAGAAGAGAGAGGGAGCAGTTAGAACAAAGGAGCGGGGTGGGAGATACTGGGAGACCTTAGTGCACTTTCCCTGGCAGGGTATGGTGGGCTGCGGCAGTGTGAGGGTGAGTACTTCAGGGAAGGATTCTAGACCCAGAGCCTGTGGGCCATACAAGACCAGAGCCTGAATCTGTACTTTCTTATGCTGGGGAGATTTCTGGAACTGCCTCCAACACTGCCAGGCCTTATCACCTTAGCACCCCCAGCACCTGTACCGCCAACAGCACAGGTGCTTTTATTTTCTTCATATACAGCTAAGCCTCACTTAACGATGGGGAGATCAAGCGATGCCTCTTTAGCCCATTTGCAACTGTGTGGCCCTGATACAATGTACGTACGCAAGTCAAGCTGTTCGCCCACTATGCTCCTGGGCTATGTGGTGGAGCTTGCGCTATGAGGCTACAAGTGTACAGAATACGGTACTGTGCCAAACACTGTAGGCAACTGCAACACGGCAGTATTTGTGTGTCAGAACAGATCCAAGCAGAAAAGACAGTAAAAAAGACTTGACAGAATTTTTCGGCTATGGTATAATCTATAGCACTACCATGGTATATGGGTCCCATTATTGTTTAAAATGGTGTTATGTCGCATATCGGTAGAGTGTATTTTTATTTGAAGAAAAAGATCTACTTCTAAAAAATAAATAAAAGAAATGTTACTAAAGTCTGTTAGTAGATATGTAAATAAGGAAAGCATGTCTGTATGAAATGAATTAATAGCCATCCTCTCATAGCTTCATCTTCATAATAAAGCAACTATAATCTCATTTAGCAAAGCTCCTGAATGTTGGCATATGCTATTATTTGTAGCGTCTTCACATTGCATGTTATAGTTTTCTAGTAGTTTGTACTACCTGCGTGAACCTTTGTACCTCTCCAGCTGCCTCCATCTCCACAGTTCCTCCCTCCCCCACATTGTGTCCCTGGTAGCTACTGTTTTATTTTTCATTTCTGTGTATTTGACTTTTTTTTTTAAAAAAAGATGTTTGACTAAAAAATTCACAGAAGATTTTGGTCAAGGGAGAAATATTGATTTTAATTTTGAAAGTATTTATTTAAAAAAGATTATATAGAATTGCCTTAAACATTTCACAAATAGTAATTAGTGGAAATTGGAATGGAGGAGGTGATAAAAATGAGACATTTTCCCACCACTGACACATCTTTAGTTCTGAAAGCCTTCATCTATTCACTTGATGAAATATAGCTGCACTTTCACTAGCTTTTGCTTCTTTGAAACCTTACATTTTCCTTCACATATTTTTGAGGAGTGCAGAAAGAAGTGTGTGGAGGCAGACGGCTGTGCGTCCAAGCCCACCTGCAGAGGTGGAAGCAGCCAGGCCATTAAGGCCTGCGCAAGGGACCAGAGCAGCTCCCAGGGAAGGTCTTTTCGCTCTGATGGGCATGGAGTCTGCCAGGATGTGATCCAAGACGTGCCAGGCCCGGGGCAGGCAGAAATGGCGGGGGTCATGTGCCACTCAGAAGGACCATGGCTGTCAATAACCTCAGCACCATTCTTGGGGGCCATCCAGGAATTATACAAGCAGAGAGTGTGCAGTTAGCCTCCACTTGGTGGGGTGGGGATACCAGCCATTCTACGGGGTACAGAGCTGTCCGGCGTGGCTTTCCCATAGGCAGGGAGGTGAAACGCTGAGATATAGTTACAGAAGACTGCAACCAACTTTACTTTCCATGAAATGTGATGTCATCTTAATATATTTTGAATTGCTCAGAAATCGAGCTGTTGTTTAAGTGAATGAAAGTCAGGATTTTGTTCAGGGTTTTTCAGTGTGTTTACTTGTTTTGATATTGCCAGGAGTTGTTTGCTCTTTGGGAAAATAAGTCCACGGGGTAGTAATGCTGTTCATGGCATTTGAATCCCTGCTAAAATACTTACAGCAGTCAGCCTTTGGCACTGCCTCAGTCACTGCAGGGCTACTGTGAGTCCACCTCTGTGTAGGTGGCCACAGGTCTAACCACTGTATTACGTCCCCTACCACAGTCCTGCTCCAGGGCATTTATGTATTTCTCTTTTACATCGCGACGCAGGGAATGGTATTTGTTTCTTTGAAAGAAAAAGGTAGTTTGGCTCTGAATGTTTTTGATAGTAAAGATGTTTCAGGAAATATCTGCTGTGAAAACAGAGCTTGGAACATGACAAGATTGAGAGGCCACGTGTCAAAGTAACATGAAACCATCTTCAAACCATTCCATTTCTCTTATGCTATGGTGGACTGGGGCTCAAGTTCGTTTCTTGATTTGACTTTAATGTTTCCAAGCAGTGACCTTTTTTATTCACATAAAGTAGAAAATGGAAGACAATATGCATGTCAGAAGCAAGAAGACCCTTGTGTGTGTGCTACATGAGGGCCCAGTCATCAAGGTGTGGAGAGGCTTGCCTGGTAGTCGGGGCCACAGTCCTGAGTAAGATGCTTTTGTTGGAAATTGGGAAATGTACTTTCAGCACCAAGTGCAGCGGCAGCTGTTTATCTTGAAATCTAGTCAGAAGCAATCTGAGGAATAGATACATTACAGCTTTGCCTATGCATTGGAAGCAATTTTTTTCATAATTTGATAAAATATTTTATATATAATTAATCACAAATATCAAGCAGTATTTCATTTTATTTAATGTCAAACTGCCCAGTATTGCAAAATAGTCAAAATACAGATTCTTTTTTTTTGTAAAATGAGTATTTCTTAAAAAGCAGTGAGTTTTTATTTTCTTATTTTTGTTGGCTTAATATTTTCATCAAGTTATGCCCAGTTTATCAATAATGTGTTTTCCAGGATATTGTGTACCTGTGTTCAAAGCAGGATGTTGTAGATTCCTCTGAGTCAACCCAGTTCTATGCAGCTCTGAACAAATTAAACTCCTGATGACAATTTGCTTGATTCATATATTTGTTATCCTTTGACAAAACCTCGAGAGGCTGGAGCAAAATGTATTTCCGTCCAGATATAACCATTTTATGCTAGAAGTACATTTCTATGTGTTAGTTTTTGGGTAACATAAAATAAATGGAACTATTGACTAGACATTTTTCCAAGAAAATGAAAGAAGGATGTCTACGGTGGGAAAAGAAGCAGGGCAAGACTGAGACCATGTTTTTGTCTCATTAACTTTCCATTAATAAGCTAAGATAAATTCTTGCTTTGTAACTCTAATGGGTATTTCTGAACAGATTGTTGGCAGGCACCATCGTAATAACAAGTGAAAAGAATTGATGCACAGTCATGGGGCCCTGAGTACAAATGCTAATTCCCTTCCTCTTTTAATATCAATATTAGTGGTATCTCATATACACTAAATCCTTGTAATTGGCAGTTCATGTAGATCCCAAGACCACTTATCGCTATTTACTAGGGTTATGTTTTCAATTAAAACAATAATTTGCATGGATAAATGAAATCACACAGCTTAACTAAGAGCTAGTTAATATCTAACTTTCAGTTTAGCTTTAGAATTAAGCATATATAACTAACGTTACTATAGCCAGTGATTTTTTAAAATATTGTTCAGTGATATAAGGAGAAACTTTTTGTGATTATTCTAATAGCCTGAGATATTCATCCAATGTGCTCAACCCAAAAGGCTTTTATAGATAAAGAAGTAGATAACAATATCTGACTATACTCTAAATATCTAATTCTGAAGTAGATAGTTCTTCTGATTGCTAATTGGACAATCTGCTCTCTTAATACCATCTTGAAAAAGGTACTTGGTTTTGAAAAGACCCCTTTTGGGCTTTCATTATAAGACTTTTGGCATTAATTTTGTAAATATGATTTTTAAAACTATTTTTTAAAGGTAAGATATTGTGCATGGTGCTAGTCTTGTTCAAGTATATCCCTAAATGCTTTACTCCTAGGGAGGAAATGTGTACCAGTAGGAGATTTAAACTCATGAGCAATATTTACTTTGTCCAAATCCACAGAATCTAATATCACCTTGGTCTTTCATAAGAATTAGTGTTGGTGCCTCTCATCTTAAGACCTAATTATTTTCTGCCTGGAATAGCACTTATTTTATTTCTCAGTAGTTTTTGAATTCTACCAAGAGTAAAGTGCCTTAGTTTATCATTCATAGTTCCCTACAAGATGATGAGAAGCTTGATTTCTCGCCCTGTATTCCTTTTTTTTTTAATGGAACTGAGGATTGAACTCAGGACCTTGCGCTTGCCAGGCAAACGCTTATTCTACTGAGCCATCTCCCCAGCCCCTCTGTATTCCTCTTGACCTACTCTATGCTACTCCACAAAACCTTCCATGAGGGTGTCTAAGGGAGGAGGGGAGAAGGGGCTCTCCACCACACAGACAGCGTCCTCCAGTGTCTCATCATAGGAATCACTTCTGACCTGGTTGCAAATTCTTCCTTTCTGTGACTTTCCAAGGTTTTAAGTTTGTTAGCTTCCGGATGCCTGAGAGTTTTTGATTATGTACTTGTATTAGTTAGTCCTCACTAGATACCCCAAGATAGACACACACACACACACACACACACACACACACACACGTTCACATACAGATACACACTCTTGGCTTATTCTCAGTGGACTATGTTGGCACTGTATAAACCTTCAGTGAGACCTGAATACTTACTATAATGAAATTAATAAGCTTGCAATACAATAATTTAAAAATTATTCGAATTAGATAACCTGATTCCCTTATCCATATTTATAAATTAGTGCCTTTTAGTACTTTGTGACCATTTATGGGCTTTGTGAAATTAATTTTTCCATCATACTGCAAAAACTATTTATGTTCACATCTTTATATAGTTCTTAGTTCTTAATGGCAGGTATTTAGCATTATCCTTATTTTATAGATAAGAGGATTTAGGCACAGGGGGATTAAGTTTTTGCACAAGCACTTGGCAGAATTGATTTCACACTCAGAATATTTGGCTCTTAATCATTGAACTGTACTGCCTCCTTGCCACACACTCCAGCAGGAGAGTTTGAGTCAGGCATGAGGAAGGACAGTGCAAATTTTCCATGGAGGTTGTACATTTCTAGAGCTAAACTGGGAGATACAAACCCAAACCCTTTTCCTACCTATGCTTAACCTCACAGTACAATTTTTGTTTTGTTTGTGTCTTTTCTTTACTTCATGATTTTGTTTTTGTCTTTCAGTACACTAGGAAAATATTATTTTAAAATGTTAAGTTGAACCAATACATAGCAGGTTCTGGGGCTCATAAGAGTAACATGATGCAGTATTTGAAAGATTCTTGGGGGTAATTAGGGTGTACTGACCACCTAGTTTATTCAAATAATATTTTTTTTGTCTTTGGAAACACCCATTCTGACAGGTGTGAAGTGATATCTCATTATGGATTTAATTTATATTTCTCTAATAATTTGTGATATTGACCATTTTTATGTCTTTTGACCACTGTGTGCATTCTTCTGAGATGCATTTATTCAGATCCTTTGCCCGTATTTAAGTCAAACTACTTCACGTTGAGAGTTTTAGGCTCCTCATGCTTTGTATACTGCCTCCTCATCAGCTCTATTCCTTGCAAATATTTTCTCACACCACATGCGTTGCTTTTTCCCTTTGCTGGTCGCTTCCTTTGTTGTGCGGAGGCCTGTAGGTTTATAGAATCAATTGTGTCTGCTTTTGCTTTTATTGTTTGTGATTTTTTGATTCAATGCTAAACAAAATCATTGATCACAACAATGCCAAAATCTTTCCACAGGTTTTTCTCATGTAGTTTTACAGATCCAGATCTTATGTCTAAGTCTTAATAAATTTGGAGTTTATTTTTTTCATAAGGTGTGAGATAAGGTTCCCAGTGTTTTACTTTCACATCTGGATATCCAGTTTTCCTATCAGGATGTGTTGAAGACACGATCTGCTACCCTAGGAATGATCAGTTGACCATAGTAAAATTTATTTCTGGGCCGTACATCCTGTTCTCTTCATCTACACATCTGTTTTTATACCAACGTCATATTTCTTAGGTCCTAGAAGCTTTGTAATACACTTTGATATTAGGAGGTACCCGTGTTATTCTTGTTAAATATTTCTTAGCTATTCAAGTCTTCTCATAAATTTTAAGATTGTCTGCTTCTGTAAGAATGTCATTGAAGTTTTGGTAGGAATTTCATTGGGTCTGGAGACAGCTTTGAGCAGTTTAGACATTTTGACAGTATTAAATCTTTGTAATCTATGAAAATAGGCTATGTTACATGTATTTGTGTCCCCTATTTAAAAACAGTTTAAACTTTTCACTTACTTGAGTTAATTTTATTTTGTTCTTTTTGATGTTATAAATGGAATTGTTTTCTAACTTCTTTTCTGGACAATTCATTGTAATTGGATGAAAATTTATCTAATTTTTGCATGTTGATGCTAAATCCTGCTACTCTATTCAATTTCCTTATTAAGTTTAGGTTTAGTAGGTTTTTTGAGGGCTTTCTATATACTATAAGATTTTGTCATCTGTAAATAAGACAATTTTCTTCCTTTAGTGGATACCTTTTATTTGTTTTTCTTATCTAATTAACTTGACTGGGACTTCCATGTTGAATGGACGTAGTATGGGTGGGCATTTGCCCTGAAAGAGTATGTATCTCCTCCAAAGTTCACGTCCATACTTTGACTTCATTGTGGTCATAATAAGATGTGGGGTCTTTGGGGCAAGCGATTACATTGGAAACACCCTGCTCCCATAAATGAATTAATTTCCTTATAATAATAGAGACTTCAGAGAGAGCTTGTCTCCTTTATTTGTCTGTCCTTTCACCATGTGAAGATACATCATTCCTCTCCTTTGAGGGATGTGACAACAAGATGGAATCTTCAAGGCAGAGATCAGGATTCTCACAAGACACAAATCTCCTGGTACCTTGATCTTGAGTTCCAGGCCCCAGTAACTTTGAGATAAATTTCTATACTTAACAAATTATTCAGTCTGTGATATTTTGTTCTAGCAGCAGAAATAGACTGATATAGCATTTTTTTAAAATACAGGGGATTGAACTCAGGATCTTGTACTGAGCTACAACTATAGTTCTTTTTAAATTTTTGACTCAAAGTCAGATTGTCACTAAATCTCCAAGTTGTCTTATTCAGGCAAGAAGTGGAAATCCTCCTTTCTCAGCTTCCCAGAGTGCTGGAATTAGAGGTGTGTGCCACCAGGTGTATGCCTGGTACTATACCTGTTATGGGTCTTGGAACAAAAGTTTTCAGGCTTTCACCATAAAGTGTGATGTTAATGTTAAGTCTGTCATATGTAGCCGTTTATACATTGAGGTACATTCCTTTTATGTCTAATTTGCAGGTAGTTTTTATTAAACTGCTCTAAATACGTCAAATGCCTCTTTCGTATCTTTTCAGATGACTGTAAGATTTTTATGCTTTCATCAGTGCATATTAATTATGCAAATCAATGGACTTGGGTGTAGCATATTCTTGCATGATATGTCAGACTTCAATCTCATCTATCTTCTTTCTCCCATTCCTCAACTTTCCTCACTCTCCTCCATCTCCTTCTTCTTCATTAGATTTCCTTGAAGTTTCAAGTTCTCTTTTGCTTTTTGTTCTTTCTAGATACCACAAATAAAAAGGTATATGTGATTCTTATTTTTTCTGAGTCTGGATTATTTCACTTAAATCCATTTTCTGGATTTTTGTCCTTCAGTTTAATAAGATGTATTGCATTACTTGTCTTGTATATCCTTACAGCCCAGGAACTGAACCTACCTTACATCCCAGGAATAAATTCCACTTGATTAAAGGGCATCATCCTTCTATGTGCTGTTGAATTTGGTTTCCTGGTATTTATGTTTATGCTCTTTAGGGATACAGGTCTGTAATTATTTTTTTTTGTAATGACTTTGGCTTTACATCTTAATAATACTGGCCTCATCAACTACACCTGGAAATGTTCCTTCTTAATATTTTGGAAGTGTGTGGCACAGTTTTATGTTAATTCTCCTTTAAAGGATTGATGGACTCACCAGTGAAGCCATTTGATCTTGAGCTTCTTCATTGGGAGGTTTTTTATTATTCCCTCAAACACTTTCCTTAGATGGGTTTTAGTAGGCCACATATTTCTAGGAATTTACCCATCTTTATGAAATTTGTTGGCATATAATGATTCATAGTCGTCTTTTATGATTGTTTATAATCCTGTTATAACAGTTGTGATGTCTCGTCTGTGATTTAAGGTCCCATTTATTCAAACATTTCTCTTTTTCAGAAACAAGTTAGTCTATGCAGATTTTTATTTCTTTTTTTTCAGATTTTTATTTCTTCAAAAAATTAAAATCTTGATCCTGTACTTTTCTTTTTCTTCCCTTCCCTTCAATTTAATTTTCTCTATTTTTTCTTTTACTCTGTTGGTTCCTTGTCATAGCTCTTCAGTGTTTAAAGTTAGCTTGTTTGAGACTTTTTGCAACATTGGTGTTTATCGCTATAAACTTCTCTTTTAGGATTGCTATGCTGCATCCTACACTTTTAGAATGCTTGCTTCCATGTTTATTTGTTTTAACGTTTTTTCTGTTTTCCTTCTGATTTCTTCTTTGACCTATTGACTGATCAGAAGCATGTTGCTTGACTTCTACAAATGTATAGACTTCCCATCTTTCTCCTGCTGTTGATTTTTATTTCCATGGTTAAAAAAGCTACTTGATATGATTTCAATTTTTAAAAAATTTGTAAAGCTTTGTTTCATGGCCCCACATATCATCTGTTCTGGAGAATATTGCCTGTGCACCTGAAAATATTTTGTATTTTTCTTTTGTTGGATACTATGGCTCTCTCTCTCTCTCTCTCTCTCTCTCTCTCTCTCTCTCTCTCTCTTGCTCACTCGCTCTCTGAGACAGAGATGTACATTAGGTCAATTTGGCCTATGGTATAACTCAAGTCTACCCTTTCATACTGATTTTTCATCTGGATGATCTATGTTTAACATGGAGCACTATAGTCTTCTACATTATTGTATTGTGGTCTGCACCTCTTTAGTTCTGTTAACATTTGCTTTAATATTTAAGTATTACAACATTGACTGCTCACACACACCAGTGTTATCCTTCTTACCATTATATGATGATCTTCCTAATCATATTACAGTTTTTTCTTTTTACTTAAAATCTATTTCTTCTGATGTAAATACAAGCAGTTCGGTTCTTCCTTGATTGTTTTTCACACAGATTGTCTATTCCTATTTCTTGGCTTTCTACCAATGGGCATCATTTCTCTGCCTCTTTTTCTTCTGGGACTCTTACTTGGTTTACTTAATAGCATCCAGGAATCTGATACAGTTTTATCATGCGTATTATTCCTTTTTCCACCTTTTCTTGTGATTAGATCTTTTTAAATAATCTGTTTCAAGCTCACTGATCTTCTTCTGAACCAAGTGTTCTATGGAGATCTGTATTGTAGTTTTAAAAAAAATTTCTCTGTTGCATTCTTCTGATGGGGAATTTCCATTTGGTTCTTTTTCACAATTTTAGTCTCTTTGTGGAAAATTTTCCTGTTTTGTTCATATATCATTTTAGTGCTTTAAATAATTTTTAAAAATCTGTGTTTACGTGTAGTTCAATGAGTTTCATTAAAACTATTATATTAACTTTGTCAGGCACCTCATGGATCTCCTTTTGTCTACCTCGGTTGCTAGAATGTTTCCTTTTCTTCCTTTTTTGGCTGTTGTTTCTTGAAATTTTGCATTTCACTCTGGAATTTGAATGAAGGCTGTCTCTCCTAGTTTTGATTAAATTGGAGAGAGAATGATCTGTTCCAGTCCCTCTGGTTGAAGATTTGAGGATTTCTTGCAACTTCTCCATGGATGTAATTGCCTCATGTCCCCATTCACCCTTTATTGGGAGCACTCAGGACTATAGGCCTTCAATTAAACCCCACGGTCATAATGACCTCGGGAACAATCTCTCGAGGCTTGCTAGAACTATCAGTTAAAGCAAAGAGGATACCAGTTATTGCTCTCATATATATTCACCACATATATTGTCAATTAATTATCCTTATATAATGTGGTTTTCAAGGGATGAAATGATTAAAAAATTAAATTGTAGATATGTGTCTTGTATATTAACTTGATTAAAACCCAAAATATAAAAATACACTGATGTTTCCCTATGAAATATTTATTCCCTGCAAAAATCACAATTATTTTAAAACATTTACTAAGCTTCATATTTGAATTTCACAATGAAAGCTTTTTGAAATATCCACTATTCCTCTCTATGACTGATTATTTTTGTCTTAATGCAACAGAGATTATAAAAGCAGATCATATCCAACATAGCTTGAGTCTATATTCTTCAAAAAATTGAATATTGAGATATCTTAAAAGATTCATGAATTCTGAATTGGCTATTTTTTAAAAATTTTACTATTTATAACCCTTATTCATTTTTATAAATTTCAAACCAAGTAACAAACATACTTTAAAAGTTATCATGATCCATTCCATAAATATATATCAATAGCCCTTATTGAGCTCTTATAATATAATACAAGACAAAACACTAAAAATCCATCTTCATTCAATTTTGTTCTTAGGGTAGTGAAGAACTAGATCAACCAAAACAAGAAGGACTTAACATAGTAGATGATACATGTTGTGAAGAAAGATTAATAGAAAGATAAAGACTAAGGTAAAGATAAAGACTAAGGTAAGTGGGATTGCAAGTTTAAATAAGATATACAGAAAAATTCTGGCTGAAAGAAGACATAAAAACAGATGTGGTGGTAAAGGAAGCAGATGTGGAGAGAGTGATGCATGTGTGTATCCCAGAAAGGCCATGGTGAATAAAAGAAATAGCATGCATAAAATTCCAGAGACAGAACTGATGTGTTCTGAGAACACCAAGAAGATTGTGCAGGTAAAGCAGAATGAACAAAAGGAAAACCAAAGGATGAAACCACAGGATGGGGTCTCACACACCCTGGGATCTTCTATGGTTTTTGTTCCAAGTAAAATGAGGGAACAATTGAAGGGTTTGGAGCAGAGAAGTTAACTGATCCCACGCCATCAATCAGGATTGCTACATATGGACCTGTGAAGAATAGACTTTAAGGGACAAGGTGGAAGACGTGGACAGTAAATGGGCTACTCCAGTGGCTGAGGGGAACCAGGATGACACTGCATACCAGTGCCAAGTGAGCACAGGGAGGGGTTGATATGCTTCATTTTTCAGGACAGTGGGATGTTGATAATAAGGGAGGTTATGCATGAATGGGGTTGGCAGATATTCCTGCAGTGCCCTCTCCATTCTCCTGTGAACTCAAAATTGCTCTAAAAAGAACTTTTTTTTTT
>NDGN011152555.1:0-15136 GCA_002564285.1 Tympanoctomys barrerae | reverse complement strand
CAATACATATCAATTATAACCACCAATGTAAATGGACTCAGTTCACCAATTAAAAGAAATAGATGGGCAGAGTGGACCAAGAAACAAAATCCAATAATGTGATGTATATAAGAAACACATTTGGACTACTATGTGTTCTATTTTAGGCAATATTCCATAACCCCCTGAAAATAATGTGCATTTAGATGCTGTTAGGTGGAACACTCTCTAAATGTACACTAAGCTCATTTGTTCAAAGGTTTGGTTGATTTCTACCACCTGTTTGCTAATTTATTGTCTAGTTGACCTATCTCTTTGAGACAATGGGGTGTTAAAGTTCCCTGTTAATATTGTGTTATTGGTTATTTGATTTCTCACATCCTTTAAAATTTATCTTATGTAGTTGGACGCTCCCATATTTGGTACATAGATATTTATGAGTGTTATCTCTTCCTTTTGAAGTGTTCTGTTAATTACTATAGTGACCTTCTTTATTCCATTTGATCATTCTTGGTTTGAAGTTCAGATTGAAGAGAAAACTAATAGGCTGAAAATCAAAGGATGGAAAACAATATTACATGCTCCAGGAGATCAGAAAAAAGCAGGGACAGTTATTCTCTCTGCAGACATTCTGAATGTAATATAACAACCATTCATAACATTTTATTCTTGCCTTTAAATTCTGTACCATTTGTATTGTTGTAAGTTGCTTTGTCTGTGTCTTTATTTTTGTTATTTGTTTTTCTTTTTCTTTTTGTTTTTACTCTTCAAAATAAAACAGAAAACAAAGAAAGGAAAGACCTGTCACAGGTCTTTTGAAAACTGCGAAATGTGAATACATAAACAAACTATCTAATATTCCTAAACAGATTATGGAAAACATTTTATATTCTTATGGAAAACCTAGTATTAAACACCATATAATAAATACTTATTTTGATACAAGTGAATAAATTATCTTTCTACTGAGAGCACACATCACAAAACAAATACTTTAAATTACAAAAAAAAAACATTTTAACAAAGTCAATTTTAAATTTATTTTCACTGGTTTGCTAGCAGAGTCCTTTAGGGAACAGCATTTTTAAAAATAATTTCCTAAAAATGATGTTGGCTACAGAAAGAAGTATGTTTATTTTTACTGTTCTATGAGATTCTTCGATGGTCTATTTTTGTATTTTTATTTGCATGGTTTACTTTTGATGTTTGAAAATAATAACTTAAGATTTAATTTTTCCCTTAAATACTTTTAAAATTATATGTTGCAAAGAGCATTTACTCAGATCTCTCTCTCTCTTTCTCTCTCTCTCTCTCTCTCTCTCTCTCTCTCTCTCTCTCTGGATTTAGGAAGAAGTACATTGGTTGGACTTTAGTAAAGTACTTTCAAAAGCTTTCAAATGACTTTGAAACAAAGTGACTTTGTTTACTATATGGAATGCTGCTCATAATGGTTAAAATAATCCAAACTCAAAGAGAAATTTGTTCCTATTCAGTAGTTCATCCAACACTTAAAATTGAGCGTCTCCTATGAGTTCTTGATTATGGAGAAAGATTTTGATGCTCCTCACAGAGGAGTCAATTCATAATGAATATAACAAATACAGAAATTACATAGCATACTAGAAAGAGATACATGCTCCAGAGAAATAAAATTTTCACTGGGGTGTGGAAACATTTTTGACTTTTCCCATTTCTCTTCATTTTTTGTGTGTTGTTCTGTATTCACAGCTTAAGAGAAGGTAATCATTGCACACTATCCACTGTCCACTTTGTTTATGTCTAGTATTAGTTCTGCATGTATGTGTGTATTTGGTGCTTACCACCATTGTTATTTAAGTATATTCTTATTCATAGTCATTAAAATTTATTTAATTCTTCAAAGTGGAATTATAATCAAAACATTTATGAATTTTTGCATTCTGATAAATGTGCCACACATATTTGAAAATAAGTTTTAATGTACATAAAAATCTTTCATGACATATTTTAACTATACTAATCTACTTTGGTCAGACATAAACTATCATCGTCTAAAAGTCTAATAATAGTTTGATATCCCATATACTGCCTTTGCCTAGACATCCAAAGTATTTTAGGCATATACTAAACTCTATCTTGCTGTTAATTGTTCTAGGTTGACATTCCTACATACACAATGTATTTCTTCTAGTTCTAGTTATAAAATATTTATTTTAAAATCTTAAACGTTTTTTTTTTACTTATAATGCTTAGTATTCTTTTTTGTAGCCAGATGTGGTGGTGGAGAGCTGTAATCCCCAGGGCTACAGAATGCAATATAAGTACCACACACTAACCAATTTTGCCACTGGAGCTTCAAGGGCTACATAATGTTACTTTAATTTCTTGGTTGTCTATTACTTGTTTTTACACTTTTTTGTCTATTTTCAATATTGCTTTCTTTTCTCTAAATTTTTGTCTCTTATTTCTTTTCTTATAAATATTCTTCATTTTTCTTCCAGTAAGATTTTATTTAGTGTATTTATTCAGTATTATGCATTTTTGTGCTTTAATATCCAAAATAATTTCTTTATAAGTAATTATTTTTTGCTGTCTCAGTTTTGAATATGTTCTTCCTAATATCATAACATCTTCCTAAATTTTTTATTTTGTTTTTAAATACTTGGTAATAGTCTTACCTTATTTATTGGTATGCCTATCGGATATGTTTTGTCTGTGGGAATGTTATTTTAATATTTTATTTTATTTATTCTTATAGTAATTATGTGTGTGACTTGAACTCAACATTTCTCTAACAGAGAGATTTTTCTTTGTAGTTTGTTTACCTGGAGTTTTAGAAGACACAATTAAAAATATGTTTCTAAATTAACAGAATATCCTTTCCTGTTGTTTCTATAACATGATGCCTTGCTCTGGGAGATTTTAAGCTTCTTTCTCATAAGTGCTGGGCCAGAGATGTAGGTTGGCAGCATGTCACCTGCCTGGCAAGCGTGAGGTCCAGAGTTGGATTTCTGGTTCACATGGGAAAAAAAATCTTAGTTTCTTTTAATTTCTGTCTTTAGCTTCTGTTTTCCCACCACCCCACCAGCTCAGCCTGCCCTGGGGAAGGGGCTGATGCTACATGTGGTGCTGGGTATCCTGCCTAAGCTTTCCTAACCAGGCAGTTCAGACTGCTAAGCTATCTTGCCAGTACAAGCTTCTGTTTTTGTTTCCATGGTTCCTATTTTGTTCAACTTCAATATCACCACTTGCTTTTCAGGGCTGAGCCTTATCTTTGAAGAAAGATTTGTTCAGGGTCAATGTTTTGCAGGGATGAGACTCAATTTTCTTTAGACATTAACATGAATACCTCACATTTCTACATTCTTCTTGTTCCAAATCCTACTTGTTTCAGATGCTGTCCTCAATTCAGCACTTCATGCTTTGCAGTGAGCACCTGCTATTTGAGATTCTGTGCTCTTGTTACTTCATTTTTCATTCTCTCCATTTATCTCTCTGCTTCTTCCTTCTGAGATGCTGACATGAACAGAAGAAATCATTGCTGTAGCTCTTGTCACAAACTTGTATATTTGAAATATGCAAATATTTTTGCTATCCACAGTTACATTAGTCACCCTGCCTATTAAAATTGGCATGTCCTGAATTGTTTTCCTCTATCCTCCTAGAATCTTCTTCTGTCACTTTTAAAATTGAAATGTGAACCAGGTGTGCTTGTACATGTCTATAATCCCAGCACTGGGGGAGTTAAGACAGCAAGAGCACTGGAAGTTCGAGACCAGCCTGGGGGCTACAAAATTGAGCACAGGGCTGTCCTGAACTGCACAGCAATACCTAGCCCTAAATAAATAAATAAATAAATAAGAAATACATCTGCTTATTGAAGATTTGAAGCCATTCTCTCATGATATCTAGAAAGATCAGAGTCCACATAGTACCATGAGAATTTTCAAACCAAAGAGTTGCCCCAAATAAATTATAAAATCTTGTATAGAGCATCACTTTCAAAATTTTTCTCAGCTGAATCCTTGCCATAGCCCAGATCTTCCGCAAGCTGTTTGGAATCTGAGAAATCAACACCAGGTCTTCCACTTTGGTTAGTAACTGTGGCAGAAACTTTCCTGTCATGTATTCAAAATCATTATTTAAAAATTTTAAATTAATTTCCCTTTTAGCAGTATATATTAATGGATCACAGTATGACAATTTGTTGCACATTCATTGTGTAATGATCAAATCAAGGTAATTAGCTTATCGTCATCTTAAATGCTTATTTTTATTAACATATAACAATTGTGTTTTAGGAGTAATAACCATCTTTCCCATAGTTTGTATCTTTCAACAGAAAAAGCATGGTCACTTTTAGAACAATTTTCCTTTCAATACTTATTACTAATCACATATGGCACAGAAATGCTAAACATATGTTGAGTTGGCATGCTTCCATGTCTAATAGGTCACTTACCTCATTGGGGTTTCACTTTGAAGTTCCTCAATATTATAGGAGGGATTAGAAGGCTTTAATGGTATTAATACAATATTTTGAAAGTAATTCATGATTCATGATATTCAATTATTCATTTTTCTGTTACCCCCACAATCTTTACTCATGGTGCTTTTACTTTAGGCCAATGACTTTGTGTGCCATTTAGATGATCCTATTAGTGAATCACTATTGACATCCTGCATGACTCAGTTGTATTTTGAAACAACAGTTATCTGGATTTCTAAATCTAGGAAGATAAAGGAACATTCTTTAAATAGATGTAATCAGTGCTCTGACACCTAATTAAACAGATTTCTATTAGGAGGTAAAAATGTCATTAAATTGGCTCTCGTGTTACTGTAATCAGTCATTCCAATAAAGCTGCCAAAAAAAAAAAGTGAAAATCCAAGTGCTCGTGAGTTTTCTAATAATGCAACTGCACCAGATATCTTCCCTCAGAAACAACACCAATTTCAATTGGAAGTCGTCCTCAGAATCCTTTATATTCTACTGTTTTGAAAAATCAGCCATGGAAGCACTGCTCCACTATTCTATCCTATTTTTGACTAGTTAAGCCTTCTTTGCAAGCAGCATGATCCAAAATTTTAAGCTCTTATCTAAAGAGAAAAGAACATGTCACTCTTATATATTACTTGCATTTTATAAGTCATTCCATGTGTTCTGGAGTGTGCTTTGGAACTAAGTACTCACAAAATCTAAAAGGCATGTGTTTTTATTTCAGTGAAGTCATTTCCTGATTTTCATAGTTGCTAAAGATGTTGAGAGAAAAGTGCAGTATTTTGTGTGAGGACACTCATTGCAGCATTTTATAATATTTTATTATGCAATCTGCAAATATCCTGAAACTCCAAAGGAGACCTGCAATCAGAAAGGGAAAGAAATTGTTCAATGAGAAGGAAAAACTGGGATGAGGAAAAGGAAAAATGAAAGTAGGGGAAAAGATATACTTAGGTACATATGCAGAATAGTTTGGATAATTGTACTGTCAATTTCTGCTGGTCGTGTGAAAGGAGAAGTTAGTGCTTAAATTTTTCTTTTACTCTGATTTTTTTCGTCTCTTGAATTTCTTATAACTTCTTTATTATTGTTTCACTTTTTAAAAATGAATCTTGCATGTTTATATCTGATTGTGAACAGCTAATTTGAAGATAGCATCATGTTATACAGCATTGCTGAAATCCTATTACTTTTGTGAAACTTTTTATCATTTATAATGGTGTTTTTTCTATTTTGTATTCTTCAAAAAGAAAAAAAATTCTTCTGATCTCAAGAGCTTAGAATAAAGTCTACACTCTCTGAATAAAGTATAAAAAAGTTAAGCCTGAGAAAATGTTGGACAAAACATGTTTATTACAAAAAAAAAAAATCAGACCTCCAAAATTCAAAGACCCAACCCAAAAATGGATATCGGAGATGAAAGTACACTTTAAAATGAATACAAATAGCAAATAAATATATGAAAAATGCTCAACATCACTGGTGATTCAAGAGATGCAAATTAAAACAATGCTAGATTCCATCTGATACCAGAACAATAGCTGCCATCAAGAAGTCAACCAACAACAATTGCTGTGAGGCTGAGAGGAAAAAGGCAACCTTCTACATTGCCGGTGGGAATGTAGACTGGTACAACCAGTATGGAAACCAGTGTGGAGATTTCTCAATAAGCTAGAACTGGATCTTCTTTTGAAGCCAGCTATACCCCTCCTAGATATTTTCCAAAAGAACTGAAAAACATCATATCATAATGATATATATCTACCCATGTTCATAGCAGCACAATTTGTCATAGCTAAATATTGGAAAATACCCAAATGCCTATCAACTGAGGGATGGATCAAAAAGATGTGGTATTTTTACCAAAATGAAGTATTACCCAGCTCTAAAAAAGATAAATCTGAGACTTTTACAAGTAAATGGATGTAATGAGAGACTGTACTGGTAAGTGAAATAAATCAGACCCGCATGTGCAAACATTGTAATGTCTTTCTAGAGTGAGAATGTGAAAGAATAAATAAAATCTGAAAGATACAATAGATACTGGGAAAGGGAAAGAATCTGTTCAATGGTAAGGAAAAACTGGGATGAGGAAAAAGACAGAAGAAGAGCAGGAGACATATTTATGTACATATAGAAGATAACTTGGATAATTGTACCGCTGATTTCTACTATCCTATTAAAGTAGTAGTTAGTGCTTAATTTTTGAAACTTTATTTTTTTTTTAGTTTTTCTTCTCCTGTTTGTAATTTTTTTCTTTTTATAAATTTTACAGGTTTATATCTGGTAACCTAAGCAACTAATTTGAAGATAACATTATGCAATACAACAGCCATTGTCAATTTCCTTTTACTTTGTTTAATGAACTTTTGTATATTTTCTAATTTATTTTTACCATTTTGTGTTCTTTAAGAAAAATTAAAAATAAACATGTTTATCACCGGTGTGCAGGTAATGATTTTTAAAGATGTTATATGTTTTCTAAAAAAGCATATATAATTATACACAAATTATAAGCAAAAAAATGCCTTATCTTAACAGAAAAAAAAAATCCCTAAATAGATACATGATTGCCCACAATGAGAAGAATCACCAAATAGTTCAGCGGATTAAAGTGCCTGCAAGCAGGCACAAGGACCAGAGGTTCAATCCCCGGACCTGCTGTGCCTGCCCGCCCCCGGGGTGCGCTGAGATGGTGATTGAGACTGGGATGTGGTGGCGTGTGCCTGGAATCTCAGCTCCTGGGAGGCTGTAAACAGGTGGATCACTATGAGTCAGATCTAGTAGTGAGACCCTGAACACGCTGTAGACCCTTCCCTAAAATATAAAAAAAGAGAGAGAGAGAGGAATCATCTAACACATTGGTACAGAATATGATGAAGGGCTTATTCTGAATTGACTCAAAACATTGAAGACAATTTCTGTCAAACAAAATTATTACAATGTATTCTCATCTACACTGTCCTGGCACTATGTCACCTTCCACAAAACTAAAATAGCCACACAACGTAAACGATTGTCGGAGATTCTGAACATGAAGGCAGCCATGACAACACAGGTAAAGGCCCTTGCAGAGGATGATTTCCAGAGTTAGAAAATGGCAAGAACTGAGGATAAGCGTACTCTAAGCAAGGGGACTATTTTGAAGGGAATTATAAAGAATGATCTGTCTTTTATTATAATAATTTCTAAAAATGTAAATAAACATCATATTTTTGATCAACCCTTTTCGAACTATGCAACACAGGAAGCTGAGATTGACAACAAGATTGCAAGAATGAGAGTAAACAAGCCAGTAAACAAGTAAACAAGCCAGTCATTGTTTCTTTATGGAGAGTCAAACTCTGAACCCTTCACAACGAGCAAGCAAGAAGAGGAAAGGAAGCACCGGCTGCTTCACAGTAGACCAACCTTGCTTCAGTCCCCCGTTGGAGAAGCGAGAGCTCTTTCCTGCAGTGTCTCCCTGCTCAAGATGCGGAGAAGCCGTTCTCCTTGTAGAATCCTCCATCTACATGATGTTAGAATAGGAAAAAGCCACGTTAGATCAAAAATTTAACGCTTTAACAAGCTAAGACCTACTGATTTCTTCAAATGAACAAGATACTGTGCCACTTCCTTAAAAAATCCCAGTTCCTTTCACCATTTCTTTTGCTTTGTTTCTTCTCAAATGAGCTCATGACAAGAAAGCATAGAGTTTTGACCATCAATATCTATGACTCAAATTTTCATCAGGGTTTATACTCAGTTTTGTTGATTTGGGACCATAAATTCAAAGAAAAGGCTTTAAAATCAAAATAAACTTTTACTATCAATTACTCCAGACATGGGGCAATTAAAGACCATTATTTTAATAGTAAATACAAAGAACTTTACTCCCTGGAATGGTATTGAGTTCTTGTCACTCAGAATAAAGCTAAATTTCATAGTATCTTCCACTTTAAACTTAAAATGTTATGTTTATCCGTTCTTAAAAGATTTCTCTTTTTCTCTCAAGTAAATTATAAAGGACATATTTTGTCATATGTCAAGAAATGCTATGAGTCAAGTATTGATTTTCTTTAGAATAACACTGTGAATCAACATCTGTTACTAATGAACATAAAATATGTCACGATGAATATAAAATGCCAATAAATTTCTTAGTTACACAGGGTGATCAAAAATATGGTGAATATCTAACTTTTGAAAAATTATTGTAATAAAAGCCCTACTGCTATTAATCATCTCGAATATTCCCTTCACTTAAAACAAACTTATCCCATAATTCCTGCCCTTCTAGAGCAGTTCTAAAAGACTTCTTTCATGTCTTTATGAGCTATAATAAAAAATATTGAATGAATACTGCTGCCCAGTTATATCCAAAGCAAAGGCAGGCTAGGAAAAATATTATACTGTACTCTCACACACTTTAATATTTGGATCTGACACTGCAACTTATGGCCCCTTCCTAAACCCATAAATGACCCCAAAAGGTAAATGTTTAAAGGTATTGGGGCAACCACAACACTGCAACTAAAGTCACTCACTAAGAGGACTTCCATAAGTGCTTCGGGAAGTGGCAGGAACGAGGGGATAAGTGTGTTTGAGGTACAGGGGAATATTTTGGAAAGGATTAATGTCAATGTGTTTTATTGTATATAACACAACAGGTCCTGCACTCATATGACAATGAGATAGCCGAGTTCAAAGAAGGAAAGCCAGCATGGCGAGCTCCTCCAGGGAAACCAACGGCTCCTCTTCTTCCTCTCTCGTTCTCCTTTTTGTCCTTTTTCATGTTGTTGGCGATCAAGCCTCAGGGGGGCCTTCCATACCCAGCACCTCACTGATTCAGTTCAGCTGGGTGTTACAAGGGGCCAGACAAGCAGTTGTCAATCCACTACTACACTTGGATATGTTTTTTTTTTTTTAATTAATGTATGAAATAAAGTAAATACATTTTAAATTGAAAGGAATTTTGATAGCAAGTCATTATTCAAGGAGTGCTTTTAAAAGAAATTTTTACATCAATCCTTCATCTACAACCATGAAAGGATGAATAAGGCGGTAAAGTAAGGGAGAGTTTTGGGGCACACACATAATCGGCTGCTCTAGCTTACTCCTCACGAGCTCTCTGTCTTCTGCCGTGCTATGCAGATTACAATATCTGATCTACTGAACTTACAATTTATTTTGTTTTATTCTATTAAGTATATTTAGTGTCATGTTTCATTTTCACCAATATAATAAAATGTTGAGGATGGATATCATTTCTTATTTCTTAAAAAAAAATCTTTAGAATTTAACACTCTCATTGGAACATGATAGGTGTTTAACAACTACAATAATAGATCATCTTCCCAATGCAGTTTGCTACATATTGCTACATATGTAGCAATATATAATATGCTACATATACAATATGCTACATATTCAAGTCTGTACATGTGAGAATCCCTTAGATAACTTCAAAGTGCAGCTCTTACTCAGGTCTACTGAAATCTTTGGCTAATAGAGTTAAAGAATTAGTGGATAATAACATAGACTATCCACAGCATTTAACATAACACAAAGTTTTATTAGTTTTCTATTTAACACTTTTAACAATCTTAAAATGTGTTAACAGCTCTACTATACAGATAATAATAATGGGGCAGTATTTTCTATGAATTTACTAAATGACAAATTTTTAAGAACGTTGTATTTTAGTCTACATAGACCATATGGAAGAGAATATCTAAAAAGTCCCTCAGTGAGACAAGTAACTAGAAATACATAATGAAATCAGACAATAATAATGCTGTCTTTCTTCCATTATAGAAGCCATATGCCCTGATTCTTACTAATTGTCTTGTTTTCTATATTTAACAGAGTCATGCTTACAGAGTTCTCTCTTTGTGATTTTTTTTGCATGGCCATATCAGTTTTGTTTCAGTTATTCTCTATAAAAATAAGACTTTTTCATATCTGATGAAAATTTCATTTTACATTTAAAACCAGTAAACAGAATCACAATCACCAGCCAAGCTTCTCTGCCTGCTTCTCCTAGTTCCTCCCTACCACAAAACATAATTAAGTGGGTTTTTTTTTTATCTTTATGTATTTGATACAGGGTCCCACTATGCAGCTTGGACGTGTAGTAATCCTCCTGTCTGAGCCTCCCCAGTGCTGGTATTACAGGTGTGCCCCACCATGCCTAGTGTTGGGGCCAGCACAGAGTGCCTGAGATTCTAGGGCTGGCATGACATGCAATACCAGGGATCGGACCTGGGTCCTTGGGCTTGCTAGGCAGGTGCTTAGACCACTGAGCTAGCGCCCCAGCCCCAATTCAGGGGTTCTTGCTGAAGCTTTAGTCACATGGCAAAGACAGAGGCATTTAAATGTCCTGGGAAAAAAAAGCAACCTTTAGCTCTGTAGTACACCAGGACACCAGACTGGAAATGAAATGCCCAGATAAATCATTTGAAGTAGAAAGTCTTCAGTCATGAATCTATTGCTGTATCTTGTAAATGCAGACAAGAACATTGACCATACTGAGACTCAGTTGTGTCATGTGTAAAATGAGAATAATGACATTCATGGTAAATTTGTGGTGAAGATTAGTGTGGTGGCATACATGTGACCCCAGTAGGGGTTATCCCACTGATCTCAGCATGTCACACATCCTTCCAGCCCTCTGATGTGTCTTCCCTAGGTAAGGAGTGGAGTCTGAGGGGCACTCAACCTCATGCCTACAGTAGCTCAACAACAGGACGCCTCTTCTCATGCTCACTGGAAAGAGCTCTTCAAGGTCTCTGTCACATTAAGTAAGAATTTTAAATTTTGGATACAACTTGGAAATCCTGTAAATGCAACAAAATGCCATAATGCAAAAAATCCAACAAGGTGGGAGATTTATTTAATAAATGTTTGTTAATCAAGTGGCAAGGCAGGCATCCTCTTGAAGGAACAAGCCTAAGAGGGCAGGTTTTATGTATCACTGGTATTCTTCATTGAACTGGTAAACAGTCTTATATTTTAGCAAATAATAACAATTGAATAATTTGTCCAAAGTATCTTAAGTATCCTCTCTTCATAGAGTGACTAATGTGCAAGAATAAAGGAACTACATTACCTTTAGATCTTGGAATTCCATACATTTAGAGCTTCAAAAGTAATTTGATAGAATT
This sequence comes from Tympanoctomys barrerae, assembly GCA_002564285.1. Taxonomy (NCBI): domain Eukaryota; kingdom Metazoa; phylum Chordata; class Mammalia; order Rodentia; family Octodontidae; genus Tympanoctomys; species Tympanoctomys barrerae. The sequence goes on along the minus strand of NDGN011152555.1, from coordinate 3,532 downwards.
GTAAGTTTTTGTGAAACTTTCAATCCTCTCACTTGATGCTCTCAACAACTCTTTGAAATAGATAAGGAAGCTATTATTGTGGCCTACTGGTAGCTTTCTTAAGCAATGCTAACATACCTGATGCAATTCATTTATAAAGAGAAAGAGGCTATTGACTCGCAGTTTTGGAGCATTCAGTACATGACCAAAGGACATGCTTGCTGTTGGCCTGTGGAAAGGCAGCATATCTTAATGTGGAGCACGTGATAGAGCAGAACTGATTGCAGGGATGAAGAATGGGCTCCTATTCCTCCACCGCAGTTGGGAACATATTCACCTAACCCAAGGAGAGCCATAAGCACCCACCTCTCAAAGCTCAGTCACCTCCCCATAGTACTACCCTGGGAATTAAGCCTTTAACAAATTGACCTTTGTACACAACACAACTTTCATTACTAAAGCATGTCGTGTATCCAAAAGTTAGTTAGGACTAGGGAAAATATAATCCTCTTGTAAAGAAGAGACATAAACTGGGAACAAAATGCTCTTAAAGGAAATATGAGAGTTGAAATTAAAGTTGAGATTTTTCTAATTCTTGAAAATGATATGATGAATCTGGCACTGTGGCAGTGAAAAACATAGTAAGGGAAGAGAAGATAAATTACAAATTAGTTTATAATTCTTGAGTTGTGAAAAAGCAGTGAAACTAAAGATAAATTTTGAAAGTCACCAGAGAATAAATGTTTTAAAACTAAGATTAGATGTAATTGCCAAAAGAGTAAAAACAGGAAAAGACATTGGTCTTGAAGTCAGGTAAATGAAAAAGAACCACAAAAAAAAAAAATCAGTAGAGTAGGTGAAAAATTAAGAGGGTATGGATTCTTAAAATTTAAGAAGAAAAGTATTTCAAGGAAAGAAGCATTTTAGGAAGAACTCATGAAATTGGGCAGAAATTAGATTTTTTTTAAACTTATTTATTTATTTGGTATAGGGTCTCACTACACAGTTCCAACTCATAATGATCTACCTGTCTCAGCCTCCCCAGCACTAGGATTACAAGCATGCACAACCACACCCAGTTTTCATGGCCTGCTTAACATGGGGCCAGCATGGCTTATAGCACCAGGGATTAAACCCAGGTCCTTGTGCTTGCCAGGCAGGTGCTTAAACCTCTGAGCTATTTACTCATGCCAAGAAATTAGATTTTTCCATGAGATACTTATTGATCTACAATCTAGACAAGCATAGGTTTGGAAGGAAGATGGAAAGTATCTTTGATTCAAGTGAGTTCAATGGGAAATAAAGTAAGTTTCACCTCCAAATGGAAGGTTAGCCTTATGTAGAAGCATAGACAGTTCATACATAGTTACAAATGGGATGGCAATAATAGAGTTAGATGCACATATAAATGCAGGAAGATGATTTAATACTGAATTCCTTTTCAATTGAATCTTTTCAATTTAAAAGGAAGAAAGAAAAAAGAAAGCAAGCAAGCAAGCAAGCAACCAATCAACCAACCAAGCAAGCAGTGGTCTCAACCAAGAGTGAGGTTTAATAACAAAAGTGAAAGAAAAAAAAATGAAGGTATAGGGGCCAGCCAGAAACTCAGCAGAATAAAGTGCCTGCTTAGGCAGACGCAGGGACTCAGGGCTTGATCCCTGGGGTGCCGTAATGGCCCCACCCCCAGTGTGCTCTGAGACAGTGACTGAGACTGGGGGGAGTGGTGTGCCTGGAATCCCAGCACTTAGGAGGTTGAAAACAGGAAGATCACTATGAGTCTGGATCTGTGTAGTGAGACCCTGTAGACCCTATACTAAATTTAAAAAAAAAAAAGTGAAGGTATGAATTAGTTGTCTACAATAGGCTGGAAAAATGGATGAGCCATTATGTATAGTAGCAGTTGAATACATATTGCTAAGATATACTAAAGTATAGACATGGCTATATTTGTTATGAAATAGAAATTACACAGGCCAGAATCAATACGGTTGGTTTTTTTTTTTTCTCCAGCTCCATTCTGCATGAGTGAGAAGAGTGCATACACAAAGTTAGGTTTAAGTAGGGTTGGCTTTTGCCAGATGAGTATAAGCAAAGAAAGCAGTGACTAGGGCTTTAGGAAGGGAAGCAGAAAGGAAACATGATACACTAAGAAATTTAATGTATATAAGAAATGAAATGGCAATTTTGAGACGACATTAAACTATAAAATGGGGACATTTCAATGGACTGTAGATTTTAAAGACATGAGGATCATAAAATGAAATGATTAAAATTGGGACTATCTAGATCTACTTTTTTTATCATAGTGAAGTCAATGATGTTAGCTTCATGACAAATGGGTAATATATGGTTGAGAGGTAGGTCACTGGAATCAACACTAAAGAGAAATTTAGAAACCATTTGTTAAAGACATTATTTATGTGTATATTAAAACCACTAAACTGATGCTAAAAATAGAATTGGGGAAAGTTGCTTGAGCCCAAATCCAAAAGCTTAAAATAATGAAATGGTAGGGCCTTGCCAAATAGCTCAGTTGTTAAAAGTGCAGCTTGGGAAAAGGCAGTGAGGTGCATGGGGCTGTAGTTCGATTCCCAGCTCCAGAAGCTGCACCAGACCCACACTTAAGGAAGCCTGAAGTAGTCCCCCCAAAATAATTCTTCTAAAATAATGAAATGGAATAATCTGGCAATCTATACATAAATAGTAGGAGGAATAGTATGTAATGCAATTTGCCAGCGTGGTATACCATTTTGCGTGTTTGTATGAGAGGGAGTGGACACTAGGTAAAAAGCAAAAGGAAGTGGCTGCAGTGGCAACAAACAGGAAATCTTCACCAGCCTCTTCCAGGACCAGTGGCAACAAGGCTCTAAGGACAAAATAGTCACCACTTAGAGGTTCTACAAAGAAACGTAGAGAGTTTAGGATGATCTCGTTTTCATTCTATTAGAGCAAGTCAACAAAAAGAACATTCAGAGTAGTTAGAAGACAGAAAATTTAGCTCATGGTTGATCTTGGTTTTCAGAGTATAAGGTTGAGGGTTTCAGGGATGGATATCAGCTCTGTAATTGATTAATATGGGCCCATGATAGTGAAATAAGAATAAGGATCTGAAGGATGAAAAAACATGACCTGGGAGTTCTTGGATAGTTTGATGTCTGGAAGCAAAAATAAATGGCTCAGTGGGGTTAGTCTTGACAGTGTTAAGGCAAGAACTGCTGAGAAGTCTGAGTACCTGTGAAGGGGAAATTGTAGATTCCTGGGTATGCTTATGCAGAGGAAAAGAAGAGATGATGTTTTATCTAGACTAGCCAGGCTCTAGTTCTCCTTCATTTCTGTGGAAGTTGTTGTGTGTCTTATTTATATTTCATTCCCAATACCATCCAATATGTAGATATAAAACTTCATTAATGCTTGCTGAGTTAGGTCTATCTCTATTTAAAATAATCAATAGCAGTAGTTAAGTTTGAAGTTGGAGATCTATAGTGTAGATGAAGTAATGTTGACTAATTTTCAGTCTGTGTAATTTTTCATCTTGTCTTATCAAATTCTATTA
>NDGN011152551.1:0-11035 GCA_002564285.1 Tympanoctomys barrerae | reverse complement strand
GCCAAGCTTGTTCCAAGTAGGTGCTTTAGACCACTGAGCCATCTCTCCAGCCCCTACATTACACTTTTTATTTGAAAATTATTTAAAGAACTTGTATAGTTGGGTAATTAAGCCCTGATGTTTTTTGTTACATCAATGAACCTTACTAATGAACTATATTATTTTTATTCATTTATTTATTTTAGGGAAGAACTTTCTAATGACTTGCTGGCATATGAAGGCTACCTAGTGATAATTCATATTTAAGGAAACACTGTGTATCGATGCTTTACCTGCATGACATTGCTTACTTACTACAGCTTTGATTTTTATAAGGATACTGGGACCCAGAAGAGTTGAATGACTTTCCAAGAAAATGCTGCCTGCTAATGGAGTATAGTTCTGAATCCAGATACTCTGTCATATTGTGTGCCTCTGGCTACTGAGATGTGTTTTAAATGAGTTGGAAAATAGAAGTACAGTTCAAAAAGATGTTGGGTTGGACATTTATTGGGTGTAAAAATGTCCTTGAAATATCTTTTCTCTGGCAACCATTTCTTTATATTAATAATAATTATTATTATAATAATTATAATAATTATTATTATTGTTTAGCCAGCTCAGGATGCCTTAAAGGCAGGTCTGGTAAAGCATGAGGATCTGGGGATTGAACCACAGAGTCTTTAGTCTGACTTTCCTTTATATTTTTAATCCTCTAGCTTTAGATTATCTTAACTTCTTTTCTACCTGTTTCAGCAGTCACTCATTATTATTTATAAAAAACAATTGCTGAGAAGTTGCCAAAACAATCTGCTTAGCTCCCTTCTCATAAATCTTCATCAATGATTGCTTTAGATCAAGTCCATTCTTTCCTGGAGAGGTATATGAAGTGATTCAGTCCACAGTTTTGGTTGTAGTTCTACCTTTTTCCTGCTGTATGTCCCACAATATAACCATAATACCTAAGACTTCTTTTATGCTTTCTGCTTTTTTTTGCTTTCCTTTCCAAAGTTTCTTTACTATGAGTTCTTACCTGTTCACAAGACCTAAATCTAATACTATCACCTCTACACATGCTCCAGTCTGGAGGTGACCTCTCTCTCCTCTCAAGGTACCTTCTTACACCACTGCAACATTCTTTCTCCCTTGCTGTGGAAGTCCCGTGTACATGCCTTGCTTCCTCACGAGATCATACATTTCCTGCTGCCAGAAACTTTGAGTTTTGCCTCTGGTTCACAGTGTCCTCTACTCAGCAAGTTTTGGATTAATTTTTAAAAGTTGCATCATGACTTTATTTATTTATTTTTGTATTTTAGGGAACGGTCTACAAGGTATTCAGGATCTCACTACTAGATTGGACTTGTAGTGATCCGCTTGTTTACAACCTCCTAAGAGCTTGGATTACAGGCATGCGCCACCTCACCCAGTCTCAATTGTTTTCTCAGCGTGCCCCAGGGGTGGGCCTGGCACGGCAGGCCTGGGGGTTCAAACCCCCAGCCCCTGAGCCTGCTTGCAGGTGCTTTAAACCCCTGAGCTATTTGGCCACCCCTTGCATCATGACTTGAGAATTGGATCACCATAGTACAAACCTCTGGGCTGGGCAAAAGAAAACTTCAGTGGTGTTTAATTTTCATGTTTCGTTGTTTTGTTAAGCTCAAAGTTTTCAACTTTGAAGTACATCCTGACTAGATTTGTTTTGTCCCTTTCAGCACCACTTCTGTGCTAACACCTGGCGGGCTCATTTAATGATTTTCTCTCTCTAGCCAACTTTAGAATTTGCAATCTGTTGTCTGACAGGTTCACATGGCATATCATTTTGTTAACTCTTTCACACATACAAGAATGCATATTTGTAATGCCTGAATTATTCAGAAAGTAGACCTAAGATAAAAATGAAAACAACTGTCCTCAATTGGATAAAAGTTCCCAAAATTTATTCCTGTTTTTGTTCATAAAGCTTTAGTGAATTTTAAATTCTGAACACCCTATTCTCTTTTCATATGTAGAGACATTTGTATGGGGAGTATGATTCTGAAGAAAGCAACTGAAGAATTTATTTATACTTTGCTTGTTCTAGCAAGCTATAAAGAGGAAGGATATACAAACTGTGACAGATATCATAAATTAAAAGTGAAGCCAAAAATAAAAGGAAAACAATGGATAGAGACAAAGTAGAGCTGAGGTTGGGCAGCAATGTCCAACAGAATACATGGGTGGGTCAGGCACACATTTGGTTCTGTAATTTCTAGCAGTCAGTGTGAAAAGGAATTTGGGATTGAGGTCTACTCATCCGAGTTTGTGCTCGGACAAGATGTAGCTTGCATTTTTGAAGATGGGAAGATGGCCAGCTACTGGTTTTAGAGGAAATCTCCTGTGTTGGTTTAGGCTGAGCTGCAAAGAACTGAATGTCCTTCCTTTGAATCTCTTAATGAGCCAAAGCCTTCTTCGCTGATTGTTGCCTGGTATCACTCTAATTTCAGTCTTTGTGCTTGCGTCTGTCATATCTTGCGTCAGCATATTAGGATCTGACGTAGGATATTCTCAGAGTCTGACAGACTTGGGAATAGAGATACACTGAGGCAACCTTGTTAAAACAAATAATTCAAGATAAGGAGCTGCTCTCCTGTTGTTCAAACAACATGAAATTGCAAAACTGGTTGGAAATTTCACCTGAGGTTTATAGAAATCTTGAGGTTCTCTGCCTAGACATAGAAGTCAGTTTTTTTCCTCCTTGTACTTTAGAGACACAGAAACCAAGCAATGTATTTGCAATTTTTAGAAAAGATGGAAGAAAGAAAATTAACTGCCTTGAAATAAAAGAGGTTTTGGTTGAGGTTGTGGGAAAGAAATCTATGAGGTACATAGAGGTTCTCATGCTCTGAGGAATGATAAATAGGCCCAGATAATAGTGGTGCAGGGAACAACATGGTTCTGAATAAATGATGTAAAGGATATGTGAATTGTGAGGGGGAAGAGGAAGCTACTCCAGGCTTGAATGACCTACAAGGAGGTGGATGTTGAAAAATGGACTGGTTTTCCATTTGTGGAATTCAGAGAAGAGGCTCTGTAGGTAAAGTGAAGAAAATAACCAAATATCTAGAGGAAGGACAGGGGCAATTATTTAAGAACAAAAGTGACTGGACATTCCAGTTGGAGGTGGTGATAAAGGCAGAGGACACTAGGCAGTGTCTGAAGGGGCAGCTTGGGATTTTCCTTCTTGATCTCATGAGATGGGGAATGTTGACATTCCTGAGCAGAAGTGCTATAATCAAACTTTTAGGAAGGCTGGGCACCATGAAGCTTTTTCTTCAACTTCATTTCTTCCCTTTCCATTCGTATTGTTCAACATACACAGCTGCCTTCAGCCTACAAAGCTCACATATTTGTTCTCTGTCTTCCACCGTGGATGATGCTCTCCCTGGGGAGACGGCTGACCCGTCTGTGTGTGGCCTGACTTCTCTGTACTTCCCACCGCAATGCGCTGTTCACTAGCTCTGCACCATGTTTCTTAGCCTGTCTGTTGACTGCAATGCCCTGCCTCTGTGAGACTACAAACACTTTGAAGGACAGTACCAATTTCTTCCACCTACCATATGTCCTGCATTTCAAACATCTGTTGTCTCTTGTTTCTGCTCCCGAAGTGTAGAGAGTATGAACTCATCTGGGGCTGTTTCCTAGATCGATTTGTTGATTGGGAATGGCATGAGCATTCATTCAGCAGCTTCGTATTTGAATACTTACTGTACACCATTCCCTGTGAGAGACACCGAAGACACAAAAGTAGATGTGATGTGTCCAGGGTGGCTGAGTTAAGGGGATAAGGCTGATGTATAAGCTAGGCATTGTATCATCACGGTGTACCATAATAAATGCTGTGAGAGAGGTGAGCTCCCTACAGAAAGCCTCAGGAAGATGCTTGGGCCGAGCTGAGTTTTGGAACACAATGTGAGTTGTGGACTGCGCGTGCCTACTGCAGAGGTCAAATCACTAGGGGTGAACTGTGCATACCTGCGCAACAGAGGTCAGAGGTCAGATAGCCACAGATCGGAGGCATTAGGGAGCCAAATGCCCTGGGTTTTGAATTGTCATATTGCTTTCATCTGATGATGACGTATTGCTTCAACACTCCATTTTAAGTTCCTGGTCTTTGTAAATACAGGTGCCAACTCTGTCTTATTCCTTGAGTTGCCTTGAGTTGATTCTCCATACCAGCTTCCGCTCTGCCTCAAAGGCAATGGCTGCTGGCTGTGGCAACCTTTAGCCCTCTTCTTTGAGTGGTTCCTACCTGTGCTCTCAGCACTGACAGCCTTCTCTCTTGTGAACAGGATTCTGGGAGCTGTATCAAGGGCTAGGGAGTCTGAAACTCTTTGGAACTGGAAAAATCACCTCAGATTTTCTCAGTGTTATGAGAGTTCATGTGTAACACAGGAAAATATTTTTATTGCTGTGACTTAATATCTAACATCATTTAGATTATTAGTTTACACTTGGAAACCACCTAATGTGAGAGGACAAATTTTGTTTATTTAGCAGATTCATAAGTATAGTGGGAATAATTACAAGGATTAAAAAATGTAAAATGAAGAATTATGCTTCATAAGTAGTAATTCACAATAACTCTGAGTTAGACATTATCATTGCCATTTTAATGATGTGGAAACCAGTGCACAGAGAGATTAAGCAAATTTTCAAGATCCTGGTGGATTTAAACCCACAGAATCTGGGAATTTGTTCTCTTAACCACTTAATTTGTTCTCTTAACCATTGCTGTCATAAACATGTATGTCCTGTTGTTTTATGGGACTTGTAGATTGGCTGATTGAACTAACAGAGGAAGATATTTTTTACAGAATTGAATATGTATTAACATTTAAAAATTCAGCTGTGGCTTTCATATGTTGAAAAAAAATTTTTTTTGCCAGCTATTAAACAACTTATTTCATTTATGGGAAGTGAGGAATATTTTATTTTAATAAGAAAATAATGCTTTCATGTTTATTTCTATGATATACCTCAGTGGAACAAGATACTAAGTATAGCATACTATAGCTTTCTTTCATCATTATAGAGAATGGAATTATTCATTAAAAACTACATCTTTTCATATACTTGGCTTACTTCATCTGTAGTAATTGTAGAACATCTTTCTTTGTACTTTGGAAGAAACGTGCTTAAGTTTGTGTGGTACCAGAAACAAATCTCAGGGTTTTCCAACTTATAAGTAAATATTGGGCAACAAAACTATTTGAATACAATAGTCTGACAACTTCTCATATGAGTGATTAATCAATTCATCCAATAGATAGAGGCACAGTCAAGTTATAAATACTCCCAAAAACTTTTATTTTCCTTATGGTGAATACTGTATTTTAATAACTTTAATAAATAGTATTAAGGCTGGTAAATGTGACAGAGTTCTATTTACCATTATGTCCCGGACATTCGGTAGGTTGAGCAGTGGTCTACTTGGGAAATGCTACAGAATAGATGCCTGCATGAGGACTTGTCTCAGGTAGGGCCCTTCCATTGGTGGAACTGAGTTCCACACAGGAGGATTCTCAAGAACCTGCTTCCCCAGCTTCACCTTAGACCCAGGGAAACAGCACTGAACAGAAATAAGCAAGTTCCTACTTGTGTAGAGGCGAGATTTTTAATCTGGGGAGCTGTAAATAACATGCATTACATAAATAGCTGCATATGCAAAACACAAACTCTAAGATATGACAAGTGGTATTAAAAGTTATGAAGAAAAATTAGTGTACAGACGATAAAAGTAAGTGCTTAACTCAAAGATGCTTAAATCTTTGAGAGCCCTACATTGATCACAGCTCTACCAGGGGGAGCTCATTCTACTCATTTGTCCTCCCCTCTTCCTCTCCCCGTGTTGTTACTTTCTTTATCTTATGTTGCTCCTCACCTACTCTGGCTTCTATTTCTGTAGCTTCCAGCCATTAACTTTGAGAGCGCCCAAAATAGCATGACCAAGTCTGAGGCCGCCATCAAGGCAGGCGGGCACAGAGCTCGAGGTCCGTGGCACGAGTCCACAGAAGCTGTTGAACTTGAAAACTTTAGGTAAGAAGTCTCCCTGCCCTTCAGCAACGTATTCCAGTTGGCTCGTTTACATTTGTAACATTTGCTATAGTATAATAATCGTCTCAAAAATTCATCACGGAGATTCTTAGTTTACAGTTTGGTTAGTGCTCAAACCACTCCCAGAAACAATGCACAAGTGACGGGAATAATAGTCCAGGTGAAACTGAGGCATGCTGACATGTATTTGGCTTTCCGTGAATGAGGAAATGGTTCCAGATTGTTGACCTGGGTCAGCCAGTGCCAAGCTTTGCCCTAGCTTTTGGTCTCTCTGCTATTTGCTGGTAACAAGAAGACAAAAGAACCTGTTGCTGTACACAGATGTGGCTAAAGAGTGTGGTAGCCAAAATATTAGCAGTTTCCAATCGCAAGAATAACAGCAGCCCTCCTTGAACACATGGCAGTCCCTGTTTATCCTTGTTACCAGGTAGACCTAGAAGCTGCACATTCTCACGGGCCACTCCCGTCCCAGGATCTGGTTCTCTCAGTTTTACAATGGTCCTGGGTCAGCTGGCACCAAGTGCTATGCAAATAATGCTTTAGATGAAATGTCAACATGAATATTCCAGAATGATTCTTTACTTATTTCACCTAGTTTGTTCCCTGTTATTTTATAAATGGAAATGTTCTAGAAATCTATATGAAATTTCCTGGGTTCATAGTTTTAAAGTATATCTTTAATGAGAAACACTAAGTATCTTTTCTTATAATCAGTTCAATAGAAAACCTTTATAGCCCTTACCTGGTCAGGAAGGGGACATGCGGGATAATGTCATCTGAAAGACAACAAAAGCAGATGCCTACCAGTGACAATGTAAGGTTGTAAAACTTATTTGCGTTTAGGTGGTGCATTCATGCAGTTCTAATTTGTTTGGCCTAGATCTTAAAATTAGCCTATTTTGACGAGCACCAAATTATTATAGACTGCATTAAATGTGATCCTTTTGTACATTATCTTTTATGATCCCCTGGCTTTGAGGTGGAATGTCTTGAGAGTATTTTAAAATCTGTTTGGAGAACCATCGAGATAGCTCAGTGGACTAAGCACCTGCTTTGGCAAGTGCAAGCACCAGGGTTTGATCCCCAGTCCCTCATGCCCAGCTGACCCCACCCCCAGGGCACGATAAGCCTGTGACTGAGTCTAGGTGTGGTGGTGCATGCCGGAAATCCTAGCACTGGGGAGGCTGAAAACATGAGGATCACTACGAGTCCAAGCTGTGTAGTAAGACCCTGTACCAAATACATCCTTTTGGTAAGATGGAATATGAGAAAAAAGAAATTACAGTTGTAATATCTCCAAATTTTATTAAACACACATAAAACACAGGCAGTCACTAATCAGCACAGCTGAAGGAGTACAGATGGGAAAAATCAAATAGGAAGTATGACTAGAAGACTGTAAGCTGCCAACCAGTCCCTATTATCTAGTAGGAAATGCAGGCGACTATCTGTGATTTAGTATTGAAAGCGACCAATGGGGCTGAGGGTGAAGAGAAAGAGAAAGGAGAAAGTTCTCCTCCATTTGTTGCCCAGCTGTACAAGCAATGGACCTAGACATTCTTTCTCTCTTTATCCTTTTCTTCCCTCCAGCCAATTTTTGCTGGTGTTTAAAGGTCATATTTTAATTAATATGGTACAATAAAACATGTAATTACTTATAATCTTATTGTTTGTCATCGAATTTCTAGTTTTTATTTCAAGAGGTGATACTTGCATTTAGCAATATGTTGAACTTCAAAATTCCAATTGTATTAGTCCGAAGATAGATGGTCTTTACCGTGGCAACATTGAGACAACCTTAATAAGTTTTATTGCAAAATGCTTTTCTGTTTGTTTCATCACAGTATAAACTACAAGAATGAGAGAAATTTCAGCAAACATCCCCAGCATAAATTGTTTCAGGAGATCTTTACAGCCTTGGTGAAAAATAGACTCATATGCAGGTAAGAGTGTCCCTGGAAAGCAGATCTTTGCCGAGAATGACATATTTCACATGTCTTATATGTGGACTATGATTCAAAGCCATTTATTAGATTGAGCATAATGTAAATTAAAAATATAAAGTAGAGGAAAGGTTGTTTAGAAGATGGAGAATGAGTAGGCATTGCGTTTGACCTGTCTGAAATTACTCTGGTTGGGCACTGAATTTCCATAAATTTGGTGCCAGGTAAGGTAAAGTAGAAAGATGCTCATGTTGCACTGTTTTTCTTAATCTTGTTGTTCTGAGGTGAGCTATTCAAGGTGGAGTTCATTGTGTGGGTCCTTAGGAAAAAGACACTGGGTCATATCATGGACAGTGTCCTGCATGGTTACGCTTTCATGATTGACATGATGACTGATTCAATGGACTGTCCCAGAAAAGGAAGGGAAACATGAGCATGGGACATCCAGTCCCAGTGACAGCATGATCCCTCTTCTTGGGATCACCTCCAATGTTACACCCTTTGCTCAGTGACCTGCCTTGGCGTAAGGGCAGTGTTTGGGCCTGCAGAGGAAGGGTTGCTTAACATGCATTCTGGATTCATATATTGCATCTAATAGGTGTCTTCAGGTGCTGGAGTATAGTTAGGGTTTAATTTTTATCCATCCTGAGAGGCTTCACTTGGACCTGGTGGCTGCTGCTGCACAGGTAGGAAGGACCTTGCTTTTCCCTCTAACCTGGATGACCAAGTTCCCTCTCAGAGGTATCAACTGCGAAGGTGCCAATAAAAAAAGTAAAATCTTGCTCCTTTGCAACTTCATTGAGATATCTGGATTACGTCTTGGTGAGAGAGGAAAAAACTACTATAATGAAAAATAAAATAAGAATGTTTATTTAATTCTTGAACCAAAATGACACCCTGATTTTGCCCCCCAGTGCAATAGCTGATGTTACACAGAGGAGAATCCTGATGGATCCGCCACTGAGAGTCACGTGCTGAGGACCTGCCACGGTGGTGGCCTGGTGACTTGGTCTTTTAATCCTGCACACATCCTGTCAATGCATTGATTTAGTTTAAAACACTATTTAGGACTGGAATACCATCCGTCATGCTTTTATATTTGACTTCAGCTAAGAGTTATTAAGTTGGCCCAGATTATAAAAGAAATTTAAAATCTTTTCCCAAGTATGATTGGGTTATTGCTCAGTTATTGATGATACACATAAAGATTGTTGAAAGATTAAGGAACATTGTGAAGGACTTGAAGCTGTCCTTGACTGTAGAATAATGATTAGGGGCAGAATAACTATATGTGGAGTGTTATTAGGAAATGAGATTTTACAAATTTTTTTTTGAGACAACTATCATGGAATGCTTAAAGGATACCTGGTAGGACAGTTGTCTTTATTAGGTTAGTACTTTAGTGAAGGTCTTAGATGCAGAAATTGTTAGTGAAAGTAACTTGACAAGAGTTGGCATTAACTGGTTAAATAAGATGTTAACAATTCTGAAGTTAAGATATTTCTTATCTTAAATGATTAGCAGGGCATCTTAGGTCGGCTAGAATTACTTTTTCATAGTATGAGCCATCCCTGGAAATATTCAAACTAGGAAGAGATAGTTGTAGGCCTTCTTGCTTTCATGATACAAGAAGGCATTTAGGAATGCTGAGCATCAGGAGCATCCTTCTCTGTCATCTTTTGGCTGCTGACAGATTGCTATGTTCACTTCTATTCTAAAAGCAGGGCTGGGTAGCAGCTAAGAATAAAGGTCTTCCATTGTCCCTCACCTCATATAACCTTGCCAGGAGGACCTCACTGTCTTTTGTCTTCCTTATGACTTTAAACTTCAGAGTTACAGCTCAGGGCTTTCTCTGGTATGGCTTGCTATCCCCTTTGTTTAGGAGTATTAGACATAATGTTGGGTAGGATGCTAAGATTCAGTTTCGTAAAGCAGCTAGGAACTACTGTGTTCAGAGAAGGGAGAAAACATAGGGCCGGCCAGATAGCTCAGTGGATTAAAGCACCTGCTCAGGCAGATGCAAGGCCTGCGTCTCCATCTCCAGCATGCCATGCTGGCCCTGCCCCTAGGGCGCGCTGAGAGGCACTTGAGACTAGGCGTGGTGGCGTGCTCCTGTAATCCCAGTGCGTGGGAGGCCGAAAACAGGTAGATTGCTATGAGTTTGATCAGTGTAGTGAGTCCCTAGAGACCCTATACTAAATACATAGAAAAAAAAAAAAGGGAGGGGAATCCCAAAAAAACAGAAGGGAGAAAACAAATAGTGGAGGAGGACAAGAGAGTAAAGATACAAAGACAAATAGGACATATGGTCCTTTTCTTCCAGAAGAATCAGTCTGTTCTGACCAGTAAATAAGTTACCCACATCCCACTAAAAGGGAAAAAGTGAGAAAAAAATATATATATATAATTTATATTAAGACAATTAAAGGCCAGATGAAATTGTGTGTGTGTGTGTGTGTGTGTGTGTGTGTGTGTGTGTAGGATCTTCGGTTCTTAGTCCAATTCCTGTTGTAGACAAGACTGGCATTATTTATGATATTATGATGCTTGTTTACCCTAAAAATGTGGCTGATTTAAAACATCGATTCAAACATAAGCTGTGAGCTGTTCCAACTCCTTTCTCAGTTTCTGCTTTCTAGTTGTGAGGCTGCCGTTCCTCTTTTCTTTCTCCTTTCCCAGCTGCAGTCTCCCCTCATCCACACTTTAGGCCACTTCCTTCTAGGTTCTTTCTGAACTGGCCTGGGATAGCTCACCCGTTCTCAGAAAGACTGCCAGGTGGCAACTGAAACTTGGCAGACTTGTTAATCCAGAGTCAGATAAGGTAACTGCAAATACGCCACAGTAAATCTGAAAGGGCAAGGGGGAAGTACTGTCCCTGAACCTAAGGTTACACCCCACTGACTAATCTTGATGTATGGCAGGATATGAAAATAATTGAATCTTCCAGCCTTTCTTTTTGCAATCAAATAATGTCTATAGTAGAGTTTTATGTTAGAAAACAAACTTACCTCTGTTTATCTCAT
>NDGN011152541.1:0-14443 GCA_002564285.1 Tympanoctomys barrerae | reverse complement strand
TTTTTGCTGGACTGGGGATTGAACTCAGGACCTTGTGCTTGCCAGGCATGCGCTTATTCTACTGCGCTATCTCCCCAGCCCCATAATATTCTTTAAATATACTTTTCAGCTCTGAGGGATCCAACAGCAACATCAACAGCACCCTGGTGTAGGGCACATCACACAGACCTCCTTTGTTCCTGGAGTTTAACATTATTTTCTACAGGGAGGAAACAGAATCCCTTGAAGGATAGCTAATTCCATGATTTAGGATATTTTTTTTAAAATGCAGTAGTGAGATCCTGAACACCCTGTAGAACCTTGCCTAAAGTATGGGGGAAAGAATGTAGAGCCTTTCTCCATCATCATTTTTTGCCATATACTGCAAGAATGTTTTCAAGGACAATAAGGTCAGTGCATAAAGATAGAGGGCAAACAGAAAGCATCCACCATTGAATATCTGGTGACAAATTTTTACTGTTAAAAAAAAGTACAGGGCTGACCAGATAGCTCAGCAGATTAAAGCACTTGCTTAGGCAGGCTCAGGGGCCAGGGTTCAATCCCTGGCATACTGTACCTGCTCTGCCTCCGGGGCTCACTGAGACAGTGACTGAGACTGGGAATGGTGGCACATGCCTGTAATCCTAGCACTTGGGAGGCTGAAAACAGGAGGATCATTCCAAGTCTGATCTGTGTAGAGAGACCCTGTATTAAATATATTTTTTCTTAAAAGTACACAAAACAAAAGAAAAACAAAATCAGTTGTAGGACCAAGTCAAAACCAGAGCTTGGGCACTCAAGCTGTGGTCGCGTCCATGAAGCCCCGGACCTTTCCGTTCACTCCTGTAGTGATAATGTCCTTTTGTTTTTTAGGGTTTTCATCAGCCCAGTATGCATTCAAAGATATTACACAGCTTGGCCTTGCCCACGGTTTTTCTTTTTTTAAATAACATATCTTCACTAAGAGTCAGAGCTCTGTAGTGAGACCCTGCACCAAATAAATAAATAAAAAGATTTTTTTTTAATTCACCATCACCATCATCATGATACTCACAGCTCAAAAGATAATGAGCCTTGTGCATGTCTTTCAATTCCAAATGACTCAAAATAGGAAAATTAATGTGAAGTCTGCCCCAAAAGTCACTTTAGAGAAAACAGTGACTATAACAGACCATGTGTAATTTTATTGATTTTAATCATTAGGAGAGTTTTATATTCTATTAACTTTTTATCCTTTTGAGACAGTCATCTGTCTCACTGTCTGCTGAAGAAACAAAACAAAACAATATTGGAAAGGGTAAACCAGATAGTGTCAGAAAAAACTAGATACCAGGAACAAAAGGGGCTATTTAGTTGAGACACTCCCAGTTGCAGCCAGAATGGGGTTCAGTGTTTTATAAAGTAAGTAATTGCCAAATGACCTCCAGGAGAATGCCAACTACCCATTCTCTCAGTTGACTCAGTCTGCCCATTCTGAGGAAATGACATCTCAGTGCTAAGAAGCAAGATGTTGAGACTAAATCCATATTCGATTAGGACAGGAAAATCAATTACATAACAATGGCCAAGGGATAGCTTGAAACAAATTAGGAGGTAGATATTAGGCTGTAAAATTAAACCCTAGGCATGAGATAAAGTCTGAAATAGTTTCACTGGCATGACAGACGTCATGTAACTATAGAAATGCTTACCATAGAAAGGTCTTCTAGGTGAGATTCACTTTGGCAGAAACAAACAAACCAGACCAAGAATTAATCAGTCAGTATACCAAGTCCTTCCTTCAAAGCTGTTCTGATAAGATAATCTTTTCTTTGGGTCTGCTACAAATTTCAAGACCCTGAAAGGGAAAAATAATAGCACTGAAACCTTTAGGGTGTATCAGAACAAGCATAAAAAGGCAAGCACAGAAATAAGAAAATCCATGATATTGACGCTTTAGATTTAAGTGGGACAATAGTAACAAATTCTGTAATCTTTTTTTACATGTGCATAAATAGTTTTTTTTAAATGTTTAAAAGGATAAGCCATTCTAAAAATATAATTGCAGCTAGTCTAGACTATTTAAAATGATTTGCCCACTACATTTGTAATCGATGTTTCAAGGCCTCAAGAAAAATCAGTTTTCAGGTTGGAGTATCAGATTAATGGGCTTAAGAAATTAATCATTAAAGCCAGGCATGACAGTGCACACCTATAATCCCAGCACTCAGGGGGCTGAGGCAGGAGGATCATCATGAGTCTGAGTCCAGCATAGGCTACATAAGTAGTTCAAGGGCAGCCTGCACTACATAGTGAGAGCCTGTCTCAAACAAAACAAAACAAAAATAATAATAAATTAAGAATTAAACAAAGAACAACTCATTGTGAATATTCTTCCTGTGCAAAAATCCTTTAGACACCAAGGACTAATGGATCTAGAAAAAGGTAGCCTATTTGGTATTAGCTATCTACTCCTGTGTAATGAATCATCCCAAAACTTACTGACTCAACATGTTTATTATCTCACAGCCTACCATCCCATGGATCAGAGATCTGAGCAGGGCTTGGGCTCCAGACCTCCCATAGGCTGCAGTTAAGATGTCAGCTCAGGATACAGTCATCTTAAGTCCAACTAGGGAAGGAGTCCCTTCTAGACTCACTCCTTTAGTCATTGGCCAGACGCAGTTCCTCAATTGTGGACTGCAAGCTCAGCTCCTCCCTTGACCTCTGGCTGGTGGCCACATGCTGTTCCTTATCACCTACATCTCTCCAGGAGGCACCTCATGACATGCACCCGGCTTCATCTGCAGAGCAAACAACAAAAGCCATGCAAGGAGTCATAGGTTCTTATTATCTAATCTCAGAAGTGACATCACATCGTTTTTTGCCATATCCTACTGTTAGAAATAAATTACTAGGTCCAATCTATATTCAGGGCATGGAAGTATTTATACACAGGAAACCCAGGAGGTGGGGAACAACAGAAGACACTTTAGAAGCTGTTCATTTGTGAACTTTTTCTAATGTATCAGCTCATAAGACAGTAATATACAGAAGGTCCTACAGGTAAACCAAATATCATCTCTACAAGTATCATCTCTACAAATATCATCTCTACCAAGTCTTTGTTGAAACCTTCTGTGCCAGGCAATGTGGTAAGATGCTAGAGATACAGTAATAGATAGTCTCATAGCTGATGAGGAAACCCAACACTTAAAAATAGTTTATTCTCTAATCTCATTCTTTCTTGACCCCTATCACTTTATTTTTCAAATAATCATTCAAATCTTTGATTCCCCATGAATTGATGATATCTTTGAAGGGAGACATTATTTTTCATTTTTGTGGCTGTTTGTATCTTGTACATAACAGATACCTCCCAAAAAGGGAGTACTTTGAACTTGAAAAAAGAAAACATGGTCAATTTTCTATAAGTCATTTATACCTCAGTATAAATTAATGGCCCACTCTTATGAGAAAGAATCATTGATGAGAAAGAGGCCTTGGGAGCCAGATAAATGTGATCTAGGAGGAGCTGTACAAAGACACAGCTTATAATGTTTTTTAAAAAAGAGAGATTAAAGGTTGATGCCAGTTTTGTCAAACCATGACTTCACCACCCCCTATCTTCCCCTGATTTTCAAGCAGTGAGGAAGATTTACTGTATTGTGGTTCCAGGTGTTTTCTTCTTTGGATTATACATGTTCTTTAACACAGGCAGTAATTACATGCCACAATTTTGACACTGCCATAACTCCATTTCTCTCTCACATAATTGCATGACTGTGAACTCCCTATAATTACTATGTTTAATTAGAAAATGAGGAGACACAACTAATGAGGACAGGTGATAAAAACAACCGCGAACACTTCTTTCCGATTTACTTTTAGTATGAAGTTCGCTCTGAAAAAGCTCTAGTGCACCACAAAAATTTTTTAAAGAAATGTCACTAGCACTCATTAAATGAATATATTACCAGAGCAATTCATATTTGTAGAAGATTTAGAATGAGAAAACACGATCTTCCCTATGACCTAAGCTTAATTGATGTTTTGGGTCAGTTTAATTTGGGGAGTAAATTGTAGATCACAAAGTTAATGCAAAATGTTTTCTAAAATGTTTAAATGTGCAACTCACACTTCAACGGATATTCTACCTGGAAACCAAAATAAAAATGAGGAAAAAAAAATACAGGGCTGCTCTAGAGAGACAAAGGTTTTAAGGTCTGAGTACTCTTTCCTTTCTTACAAAATCTCGTAGACAGACAGGGAGAAGAATATATTATTTTCAAACCACAAGTGTCTTCCAAGAAATATAGCTCTGGGAAAGGATGTGGGACTCCATGTGTAAGGTACAGATAGTCCTGGAGGCTGGGCTATAGGTGGGAATGGGGGCCAAAAAACTGAGTCATCCTGCTGACAGAATAAGAGTAGGAGTAAGCCAAGATGGGAAGCAGGGAAAAGCAGGCACCAGCTGGACCATTCTAGCAACTAACAGAGTCCACAAAAGAAATCTTGCTGTCTCATTACTACTATGCACTATCAGTCCAGATGCCTGTACCATTTTCAGTGCAGTTTAACTTCCCAATGGCCTATGAAAGCCAGAGTTTGTGAGGTTTGCACAAAAAGTGCCTACTATTCACTCCAAGTGGGTCTGGTGTCCATAGAATATATGGAACTAAGGTGTGATCAGTGAGCTTTGTTAATTTCATTGTTAAGATAATTCAAGGAAGTGGAACACAAGAAATGCTTAAAACATAGCCCTCTACACAATAAGGCTGACATGTACTTGTTAAGTAAATAGACTTTATACACAGTCACCAAACCAGGCCCAGATAAACTGGCCAAGCAGAAGCAGCAAAAGTCACAGGAATAAGTTCCAATGGTTACCAATAACATTTTCCTCACTTTGTGAGTCCAAATTGATTTGACTAAAGCCATGGATTTCGATCTCATTAATTAGTTACTGGAGTTTCTAGTCCATTCTCAGCTGGCTCCAAGGCAGACTGGCACATGGCAGAGGGCAACAGTTCATGGAGGCAGAAGGCAGCAAAACAGCAAGAGCAAAAGGGAGGAGTAGCAGCAACAATAGCTACAGAAAGCATCTCCCTTAAATTGCATTCAGGCTATCCACCCCAGGCTGGGTGCAGTACTCACACCCATAATCCCAGCAGCACTCACATCCATAATCCCAGTAGATTGTGAGTTAATCACAAGCTCTAGAAGCCTGTCCCATAACTTACGTGAGGCTTTGTGGGGCAACTAGACACAAATCATAACTGTGGCTCAGTCTGACCTCAAACTAGAGCCAGTCCTACTGCCAGTCTCCTAAATATTGGGATTATATGAGTGATCACATCATCATCATCATGATTTTTTAAATTTTCATGTTTGTTTCTATCTCTAAAGTATTCTCTATTATTAAGAATGCCAATTGGCTAACTTTGCCCTAAGCTTATCTCAATTCTTCCCAACTTGTGGTGGACCACCTGAGCAGCTCTCCTTGAAAGAAGAGCAATCGTCTCCATTTGGGCTGAGCCTGACCCTATTTCCTTGTATTGGTATATACAGAGCTGGCTAGGACTTCTCTTTATCCTTTCAATTGGCCTGAAGCAATGTATGTTGGTCTAGCTGAGGTGCTGGTGGTAGTCTTTGAAGACTGCATGCGTGTTGCTCTGATAATACACACCTGTTACTCTTTGATATGAGTCAGGTCAAGACAGGATAAAGAGCCAGTGCTCCACACTGTCAGCTGGGATCAAGCCTTGAGATATAGACTATGACTTCCTGGGTCTTGAAAGATTACACACCAAAGCTGAAGCACTGGACCCCAAAACATTAGATACTATCTCAATATATAGTATAATGCAAATTACTTTTTCTGTATATCCTCTCTGCATATGACAGGTAAATGTAGGCTACCTACCTAGCTCAGTTCATAGTACTCATCTTCTTCCTACAATTCTCAGTCATTCATCCTCAAGCCACTCTTCCTTCACAACTGAATAAAACCTGGGTGTGACCCTGGGTCAGCCCTTTTGTTCTGGAAAGCCATCTTTGTGGCTGGACTTGGGACCCCTTGGCTCTCCACAATTATAAATATGCTTTAGTATTTTTACTTTTGCTGTGGGTTGCATTGGGTGTGGTAGATTGATGGGATTCCAATAATGTATTTTTGGGATTACAAATATAGACATGCTGGACTGAGATGAGGATCAGGAGGGGCTTCCTTCCTACATCAACCCACTGGCAAATATTTATAGCTTACAAATTAGAAACCGAATATTTTAGTGCAAACATACCTCTATCAGTAGGAAAGAATTTAGGTTTCTATAGTTTGCATAAAGGGGATAATAAATATTATTTCCACAAGTAAGGAACTATAGACAAATCCTGTGGTTGTACTTTCAAAATACTATAAATCCACAGTTCAACTGCTTTTTACTGCACTAGCCCAAGAATTATAGCAACAGTCTCCTAGCTGCCTCCCACATTCACCCTTTGCCTATAACCATCTTCTCTCAAAACAGCATCCAAAGTGGCCTGCTTAAAAAAAAAAAGGACTATGATCCACCCCTGCTCCAAACACGTATATGAGTTGGCATCCAATCAGGAAGACAGAAGCCCCCCTCTAAATGTCTCAAACACAGGGACTATGTTGGAGGACTTGGGTGCAAAGAGTAGTAACTGCAGAAGTCCTACTCACCCCAGGCTGTAGAAACAAAAGGGACAATGGTGCAGCACTGAGCCTGCAGTCAGAGCCATTAAGTCACACTGTGTTTTAATTATTTCTTTACATATATGTGTCCTCTACCAAAACTGTAAGATTCATGAGATAACAGAAGGTCAATGGATTTCTGGGTAATGGTACAGCAAACTAGCAGTATTGTCCTTAAACTCTATTTGTGGCCCAGTGTTCCTGTTAAAAAGCAGCAAATACATAAGGGTCTCTTGATATCACTTTGTGTGTGTGTGTGTGTGTGTGTGTGTGTGTGTGTGTGTGTAGAAAGGCAGAAGAGTCCATAGCAACAAGAGGAAAAAATGGAGGTAGGAGACCACTGCGTGCTAAAGCATAGATGGCCAGTAAGCAAGAGACACAACAGGCACACTCTTCATGGCTTTGGAAAACATGTTCAGCCTCTTTATTAGAAGTATTTATATTGCCCAAAAATATTACATTCCTGTATTATTTTAACAGCTGAATATTAGAGAATAATAAACAAATATTGAAAAATCATTGAGTTATGAAATCAAAATCATTATCCTAGAAAAGCAACAAGCCTCAATAGGCAACAGCTTTTACAGTGCTATTCACAAGGGCATGGGAGATAACAGATTTTGCAATATTATTCTCAAGGGATATGGGAGTGGGTGTTAGAGATACAAAAGTTTATTAACAAAAGTGTTTTTTAAGTTTTTCTGACCAACTTTGAGAGGAAAGAATCATCCTTACTAAGTGCATCCATAGACAGTAGAATTGTAACTGCTAAAAATCAGCACTGGTTAGTTTCTCTCTCAGAGGTTTCCAGTAGACACCTGCAACATATCTGCAGTCCTTTATAAAGAAATTGTGGCTAAAGTATCATGCTTACAACAAATTTGTTTATTTGGTAATCATTCAGAGGCTGGAAGAAGTCTCATCATACACACATACTCGAGCACCAAATTTATAAATACCTTTGACTTGGCTTGTAACCTCAACTGTTAGAGGCAGGCAACATTGTCTTAGCTCATCTTGATCTAAGAAACTGTACTGTTCTCAGCCTGCGTGGATGTTACCCAAGAGCAGCACTCAGAAGAGTGCTTCCTTCCATAGTGGAAGGAAGGAAGAGCCTGCTCAGCTTGCCTCTCTCCAGAATGAGCACACTGTTTTTGCTTGCTGTGGCCTGCCAGAGTATTCACCATTAGCTGTCCCTTCCCTCTTCTGCTTAATTAAAAATTCAATTTGACCAACGACAATTTCAGATGCACCATAAGTAACAGGAATTCAGTTCATCAGAAATCTTTTTATTCCTTTCTCTTTGAATAATTTTGCAAAATAACTCCCAACCAGAAAATGACTTCAACCTGCTGCTTGAAGTGTACATTTATTTGTGCACTGGTGCAAGGAGAAAACTCAGCTATGTAAAATGAGATATATGCACACATTTCTGGGAAGATCATTTTAGAACCAGTCTCAAATCTGACTAATTAGAAAATGCCCCTGCTACTTAGACCTACATGGAGATGTTTCCAGCCTCGTGAAATGTCATTCAATAACTGAGTTTTGATAGCAGTAGAAGCAATTGCAATTGCATTGACTTCCTTGCTAAGAGAGCAGAGGGGAAGGGACAGTTTATTAGAAAAAATATTAGGAAAGGTGCAATAAAAGTGGTCATGGAAGAGCCACAGCTATTGATTGCAAATCTGACAAGGTTGCAGGCCATTTTCGTTGCAGGCAGGACACCTCAGAGCCCGGTAGGACTCCTTAAATCTGTTAGCCAGCATTGAGAACTTGCTGCCATGGCACAGAGAGCAGGTCGCACTGCCGGACCCTCGGCAGTGGAAACAGCTGTCCTCGGAAAGCTCCCCATCCTGCAAAAGACAGGTCAGGGTTTAGCAGAGCAGTTGTTCAAGTCCATTGTACCCACATAAGTCAACATAGCACTGCATGGTGGAAAAGCACAGGAAAGAACCAGCGAACAATGCTTCCCCCTGAATGCCTGCAAGGACATTTGCTGAGACACAAAGTAATCACTGCTATTTTTACCAGAGAGGATTTCTCCGATAAACATCGCTAAGATGACATCCTCTGCCAGCACATCTGGCATTCTGAGAAGTCACATTCTTCATCACCCTTGTTACTATTTGACATGTTCTTTCTGTGAGTTCCATTAGGGGAAAAGACTTTATCTGCCCCACTGCCAGATACTAATAGTGAACTCTTGCAGCATGCCTGGTAGGTACCAGCTTGTTCGAAGGCCTTCTGGGTATCAATCCATCTAATTCTCACAACATCCCAGGGAAATAGAATGAGTACTCTCACCCCTGTGTTATAAGTGGGAAAATGAGGCACTGAGATGCTAATGGCTGATGCTACACGCACAGTGTGGAAGAGGAGGAAATAGATGTTGATCTCGGGAGACTGAGCACCAGTATTTACCCTCCTAACGACTATGTCCACAACTCCTCCACACAGTCATCCTGCCCTGTGCTCCAGAAAGTGTGTGACTTAAGAGATTGTGTAGATAATTAATTCACTAGTCTTCAAAACCTAGCTGTGGGACCAGGGAGATTGCTTAGTGGAATAAGTGCTTGCCTGAAAGTCCTGAGTTTGATCCCTGGTACCGAGAAAAAAAAAAAAAAAAAAAAAAAAAAAAACTAGCTCTGAAAAATGAAATATTTTATTCTCTTTGAGAACTCTGTAAAGCCCAGAGATCAAGACCTCTGTGCTCTGTGCTCTGGAGCCTCTGCGCTCTGGACTAGGACCAAGGCTATTGTCTGAGATCAGCTGCACAGTTTGGAGACTCCTCTTAGCCTCACCCAATCTGCAGCTCTACTTATGAAATGGGAATGATAGTACTCTCACTTCTTAGAAGCTTCAAGATTCAGTTTAAGAAAATGCAATGTTCTCTGGCGTATTGCATGTTTCCCATACAATTCAGTTCTGTTTTAACCCTTGCTGATAAGTCTATAGTCCTTGACTCTCACTCTCCAGAAAATACTCCTTTCTATTGTCTTCTTTTCCCTGAAGACATCACAAGGAAACTGGCGATTTCATACTCCTTAT
Organism: Tympanoctomys barrerae; assembly: GCA_002564285.1. Lineage (NCBI taxonomy): Eukaryota > Metazoa > Chordata > Mammalia > Rodentia > Octodontidae > Tympanoctomys > Tympanoctomys barrerae. Next base: position 4,716 of record NDGN011152541.1, on the reverse strand, counting down.
AAACTGTGAGTCTCCATAAAGTAAGGGTGACACCAGATCAATCCCAGGCACGTGCACTAACAGGACCTGTCCATTCCATCCACTAAACATCTTCTCCAGTCCATCCTTTTTCTCCATCCTTCACTCACAGTCCTAGCCCAGAAGCCCATCTAGTCTGGCCATGAATTCAGGGGGGAGCCCTACCTGTTGGGGCATCACCTTCTCCCACTGGTGCCAGTCTTATTAAGTGTCTACAGTTGTGGTTACAACATGGAAAGTACTCAGGAAAACTCTCAATGAACACTTGCCCTCTAGATGAAACCTTAGGCTGAAACCCAGTCTCCTTAGCTGATTTAATTTTTTGTCACTTCTTCTATCAGGCTCTTGTCTTTGGGCCTCTCTGTACTTGGTCTCCAGGGATCCTTCCCACTCCGAGGCCAGCCAGCTCCTAGCAGTTAGCTGAGCACCTCTTCCTCCAGGCAGCCACACCTTCCCACCAGGATCCCCACCCAGGGCTGTGCACTGCTTCCTAAAGGCCCATCTCCTACTCTACCAAACTCTCCCACTGGCTAGACAGAGGGCCTGTGGCTAGGACTTTTTCACCACTGCTTCCTGAATATCTAGTACAGTGCCCACTGCAATATTTGTTTTTCACAATGATGAGAAGAGAACCATTCCAGTTCTTAAATCCTAAGGGCAAGATAGAAAGGGGCCACTGGACATTTCCACTCAGCTAACACACCTTTGTTTTATAACCTAAGAATGAAAAAAATGTCTGAAAGGGAAAACGGAAGTTTCAAAAATGGCTCCATCATGTTGTAAAATACTTAGGATGGTATTCAATTTAATTGACACTAGATTTGGGGAATGGAAGTGATTACTCAATGGGCAAGTAACTCATTATGTCTGTGTACTCATTTGTTAATATTTTACTGATTGTTGCCACATTTAATATAGTAAATTAACAATGTAGAAATTTCTTTCCTTATTATAAAAGTATTCATAATAAATGTGTTTGCCAAAATATTCTTCAAGAAAACTGCCATGATTCATTTTTCTGCTACATCGAGTATGTTTTATGTTTGATTCCAGTGAGATACTACTGATATAAACTGACATTGCAAAAGAAACTACAATAAACACTGCCATCATGCCATACATGTTAGCCAAAAATTCATTTGCATAAAATGCCAGGTCAGATATTATGAAATGACTTGGTGAACCTTATTATACAGAGCAAAAACAAATTTCCTTTTTTTTTTTTTTTTTTCAAAGAACTGGGGATTTGACTCAGGCCCTTGCGCTTGCTAGGCAAGTGCTTATTCTACTGAGATATCTCCCTGGCCCCAAATTTTCAGTCAAATGACATCCAACATGACATGGCTCTACGGCATATTATCTGGGATTGCACTAGAGTTTCCATCCTCATCCTGGACTACCATTCTCTTAAATCACTTATTCTCACCATGCTCTTAATCATTTCATTAATTGAACAAGTATCCAAAGAACCCCTTTTATATAAAGCATAAAATATGTAAGACCCTCTCTTCCTTTCTCAGTGTTTTCGAAAAGTTTTCTCAGGAAATCTTTCATGGGAGGATATAAAATATAGCCACACAGCTAATCTTAGGTTCTAGAATCTGACCGACCCATTCAATCTACCTCTTCCTGGCCTGATGGGCAAAGAGAGAGATATTAGCATTCATCAGAGATTCAAAAGCTTATGCAGCCATGAAGACTGTAGAGCAGTACATGTGATCATGAGTTTGGCAAAGGACATGTAGCCTCCAGCAAGTTACTGAATCTCTCTGAGCCTCAGTTTCCCCTGTCACAGACTGAGACTATTAGTAACACCTACTTCGCAGGAGCCTTGTGAGAATGAAATGGGCTATTACATGAAATGCACTGGCCGTGGTATCCAGCTACTGTGAGCCCTCAGTACACGGCAGCTGTTGTTATTATCATCACCATCATCATTATTACAGTTACCTGAGAGGTGAGATCACATAAAGCTTAACTAAGGACAAATGACTTATAGCCTCAGGTGCACTGAGCGCAGAGCCAGATATTTTTCCCTTGCACATTTTACTATGGCCCAATTCAATTATTCTTCTCCTTTTCTTTTCTAGTTGATGTAGAGGTTCAAGTGTGGCCTGGCTTTCAGCCTTGCCCTGCTCTTTTATCAGGCTCTTGCCGCTTCTCGGCTCTGTGTAACAGAACAAAGAGTCTCTCTGCCAGAAGGGGCTCCCTGACGTTCTCTGACCCTCTCCTTTGGAATAAAACTTGTCTGGCCATTTATTGCATGAGGATTGGACAAACAAATAGTAATTTAAAACAGAGTTTAAAGGACAGACAAGTGAAGTATAACCTTTCACGGCAACCTTCTACTGCACAGCTCTGTCCTAGTTTACAGCTCTACAGCTAAAAAACGCAGATCCCTTCCAATTGAATTTAAAGGTAATTGTCATATCAGGCCTGCTGTTGCTTTTTCATTCAGGTCGGCAGTGTGATTTTCATTTTACCATTTGTGGCCCTCTTCTGAAGATGTGTGCTCCCAGGGTTGCAATATGTGGGAGAGATGATGTAATTAAAGAATTTTAGGTGGGGAAATAATGCATCAGATCACAATGTTCATTTGTCTGCCTGCTGCCTTGTTAGGTTCTTAATAATCCTGCCTAGAAAATAATAGAGAACAATAGTAGAGTATTTCTTACCAGCTGGTACTTTGGTCCCAAATTCTAATATCTTTGCACAAATATTTAATGTTTACTGAGCATGCATTATATGCTGAGCTCTGTTTTTCTTGGCACTAGAGCTACCATTTTGCAAGCAATACAAGCACGGCCCCTGCCCTCATGGAAGCCCAGTCCTAAGGAGTCAGATCAACCATTAACCAAATAACCACATAAATGAAAGATTACGACTGTGAGGAGATGGGCAGAGTCCTCTGACTGGCCCAGCCAAGTCAGGAAGTTATCCTCATGGAAGCCAAGCAAGAGCTTTCTGAGAGAGTGAGGCCCCCACTTGGCATCCAGCACAGAAGGCAAAAGAGCCCAGCAGAGAACCTAGGAAAATGTCTAGGCAGAGGGGACTTTCTTTCATGGGAAAAAGAAAAAAAACCTATGAGGGATTGATAGGTGGACAGTGTCTGGGGCAGAGATCATGAGGAGAAATGTGTGAGAGATAAGGCTGGAGAGGCCAGCAGAGCTTTCTAGAACAAACAAGGACTTTTGGCTCTATCTTGACAGTTAAGCTTCATTGTCTTGGGAGTGGCCTAGGAGATTAGTAAAGCACACTCTGGGTGTGTCTGGGTGGGCACAGAGGTGTGACTTTGTACTCTTATATGGTCCTTTGTACTCTTCATAAGGTCCCTTCCTCTTTGGCCTTGTTTCCCTGCTCTGCTTCTTGACCACAATGCACTAAGCAGCTTTCATCTGTGATGCCCTTTGGCCATGATATTCCTGCCAAATGATCATGGATTCCATCTTTTGAAATCATGGGCCAAATAATCCTGTCATCCCTTAAGTTGTAGGGTGCAAGGTATTTTTGTCCAGTAACAAAAGAAATGTCCAAGAAAGAGGATATGAAAAGCTTTGAGGGGTGAGAGGTATAAGAAGTAGTTGATGGAATCAGACTTTTGTGTCAAGACAACTTTATTAAGGGTAATACCAAGTTGGAAGGAAATGTGAGCAGATGTAAACTAAACTTTAGGCATCTTTGGCTGTAGTCCAAGTGCCTTGTGCTGGGATACAAGGAGGGTGAAAAGAAAGGAGAGGAGAAGAAAGTGGATTCTAAAGAGGTTGTGCAAAGTAAGAGAAATGAGCTAAGAGAGAATCCTGGGTATCATGGCCTAATGCCATCAGTCAAAGACCAGCTCTAACCTCACAACCTTCCCAGAGGAGGGAGATCACTTATGTTCTAGAAAGCACCTTGCTAATTTTTCCATACCAACCCAAAGTGACAAGAGTGAGTACAACATCATGTTTCAAATCCCAATGGATTGGATCTAGGAGACAGAAAATTCATTTCTCCTACTACCCAAGTTTTTTCCCCCTCTTAGTTTAAATTCATCAAAATTGGCTCTCTACCTCCAACTTAAACTGCAAACGAATAAATGCCAGCCTTCTTTTCCCCTGTCTTTTGTCTGAGCATGCCTAAGTGATGGTTTCCAAGGTGGCATATGCTAGAGGAAAAAAACTTTATAGCTATTTATATCTACTTTATCTAAAAATAGGTAAGAAAGTAAGCTCTACTAAGGTTTCTAAAGAAATTTTTATACCAATTTTTAATAACCTAGTTAACATGAATAGCTTCACTAAGTCACCAGCCCAGGGACCCCAGAGACACATGAAATTCATATAGATCACTTGTTCACTTTAAGTATATTATAACACACTACAATTTACCTATGCCTGACACATGCACAAATGATACTGCTTAATTTTGACTAAATAATCTCCAAAATGGACATATGGCATCAACCGTGTCTTCAAGGAGGCTGTGCATTGAAGGTAACACCAATAATAGAAACATAAGTGAACCGATAAGGACAAGATATAACTGACTTTCTTTTCACCTTTAGAACTTGCTGTCCGTAAGCCGTGCTGTACAGTGAAAACAAGAAGCATCTAATGAGATCTGAAAAGCACTTAGCCAAAAAGATTATGAATATTTGAAGTATAGACTTAACTCTTGTTAATGGCATAAAAGGTATTAAAATTCCTTTACAAAAAAAAA
>NDGN011152387.1:0-10258 GCA_002564285.1 Tympanoctomys barrerae | reverse complement strand
GAGAGAGAGAGAGAGAGAGAGAGATGCTATTTAGTCCTTAAAGAAGGATGGAATCCTGTCATTTGAAACAACATGGATAGGACTGAAGGCCAAAACATTAAGTCAAATAAGTCAGGCACAGAAAAAACAAAAAAAAAAAAAAAAAAAACTAATGCATAGATTCAATCATAGGTGGAATCTGAAACATTAATCTTAGAGAAGTTGAGGACAGAATAATGGTTACTAGAGGCTGGAGAGATAGAGGGTAGGCAGGATGGGAAGTGTTGGCCATTAAGTTCTATATTACGGTTAGGAAAAAGACAGTCTGGTGTTCCATGGACAGTAGATAACAGTGTTGAGAAAATGGTTTGCACTCTACAGGGCTACAAACAAACCCTGGCCTTACTTGGAAACCAAAAACTCTTCGCAACATTACCAGCATGCTTCCTCCAGTTGAGGACTTTCCAATGAAGGAGTATCTTGAAAAAATTTTCTGCAAGAAACTGAGGCTTGAGCCAAGTAACCCAAAGTTCCACTGAATGCATAATCTCTGTGGGCCAGAGGGCTGGAGTAAAGACCAAAGTCAAGCTTCTCTCGATAATAGCTAGGTACTGCGCAGGGCAGGCTGCGCTCCAAGTCTTCAGTGTCAGTGGCCCTCTGTGCTGAATGATCAAACCTGCAATTCAGAAGTCACAGTACTGGGCCGGCAAAATAGCTCAGTGGACTAAGCACCTGCTTTGGCAAGCACAGGGACCAGGGTTTGATCCCCAGTGCCGCATGCATGCTGAGCCGGTGACCGAGTCCAGGCATGGTGGTGCGACCCTGCAATCCCAGTGCTGAGGAGGCTGAAAACAGGAGGATCACTATGAGTCCTAGCTGTATAGTGAGACCCTGTACCAAATAACAAATGGGAAAAAAAAAATCACAGTGCTGTGAAACCAGAAGTAGTTGTTAATTGTGTAGAAAATAAATACAATTGGAATATGTGGGATGGCCTCAGAAAAATTAAATAGCAAACTAGGCCCAGTTTCTACTTAGTTTTCAGTTGATGTAGGAAAACTCAGATTTGCTTCAGACAGAACATAAGAAGATTCTCTGGGGTTTGGAGCAAGTATGGACATTATGATTTTTTTAACACAAAGATTTCCTCAAGACACCTTCTAACTGCAGTTGTGGAATGGGTGGAATATTCCTAGCAGAAGCTCAAAGGACTTTAAAACTGAATAACATCTTTGTCTCAAGAATTTATATGAGGGTCAGGGATATAGCTCAGTGGCCCAAGCACCTTCCTGGTAATCGTAAGGTCTTGGGTTCAATTGCTGGTAAAAAAAAAAAGGAACTTACATGAGAAACTTTTTTTCCTTTTTTCTCCTACGAACATTTTGTGGTTTACCATTGTAGATACTGCATGTATCCCACACAGTCCCCATGTTGTTTACTGGTTGTGGTCATTGAACTAAAAAAAAACTGACATGGAGGTATTATAGGTCCCAATTGGTTGTTTTTGTAGCAAGTGTTACTGGTTTTGACCAAATCCATTTGAAGATGTAGTTTCTTAAAAATATTAATAACATGAAAGGATAGAAAGCTGAAGAAAGATGTGTGTGGCCTTGAAATATGCCAGTTGTCTATAGTTCTGAGGATTGCTCACCATGGCATATGCCCATCAGTGCAGTACAGGATTCTGGATTACATGGATCTGTCAGTACTCCTTATGGGCTTTTCTCCAAAGTGAGGTGAAAGAGCCTCTTGCTGCTTTTCCCAGGAAGATCCCAGACACTTCCATCTCTGCCAACCAGTTCAGAAAGCTGTCCCAGCCTCTCTTGGATAAGGTGACCTCTCCACAGCTTGGCCCTGTATTGTGAGTCCCCAGCACATTATAAGCCTGACCACATAGGGCAGTGACCCTGAAGTCCCTCAAGGAATACATGCCTGCCCTCCCTCGACTCCCAGCCCTGGGAAAGTCTGGGCATGAACTGAGCACCTCATTAGTCAAGGGTGTGCACCCATCAGCTTGCCGTCTTACTCATTTTGCTTTCTGTGAGATTCTTTGTCATTTGTCTTAATCTTTGAGTTCAGAAATTTATGTGCAGAAATTCAGATAATAGTGTACAGATACCCCTCATGTCTCCAAGGCCCACCTTCATCAGCTCTCAACAAAGTATCCATTCTTATTTTATCTTCACTTTCTCTTTTGTTTTGCTGGAGTACTTTTATTTCTAGTTAGCTGTGTTACTGTAAGTATGTTAATGTGCAGCCCTAGCACATATAGCACAACTTTTTAGTAATTTCACGGTAGCATTATTACACAACAAATTTAATTTAATAATAATTGTAAATCCTGCTTTAGATTCATTTTCCTGCATCATTCATAAATGTCCACAGCTGGGAAATTTAAATCAGGATCACACCAAGATGCACCTGTTGCATTTGGTTGATGTCTACTTACATCTTTTTAATCTACAAGTCTTTCTCCTCTCTTTTGTATTTATTGTTTAATTTTAATTTTTTTTTATTTTAATAGGATCTCACTATGAAGCTTGGACTCATAGGATTCTCCTGTTTTCAGCCTCCCCAGCACTAAGATTATAGGGGTAATCCATGTCTGGTCATGGTGGCAGGCTCAGCATGCCCGAGGGCAGGGCCGGCACTGCATGTGGTGCCGAGGATCCAACCCAGGTCCTTGTGCTTATCTAAGCAGACACTTAGTCCACTGAGCTATATCTCAGCAGCTCTGCATTTATTTTTTTGAATGAATTATTGATCCATAACAATTTCCACATTATGTGTCTGGCCCTTACATCTTCATGGTGTCATCTAACATGTTCTTCTTTCCTTCATACTTCTGTGAACTAGTTATTAGATCTAAAGACTTAATGAGATGCAAGTTCAGTTTATCCTATCAAGAAGTACATAGTGTCTAGTTGCATTCAGAAGGCACATAGTGACTGGCTGTATCACTTTTATAGATGTCAGGATATATCAGTTGGTTCTGTTACATTGATCTATAATGACATTTTCTATCAAACTATTAATTAAATAGCTTTAGCAATTGTTGTGGTTGATGCCCACATCCATTAGGGCTTACAAATAATGATTTTCATTTCTGTCATTCTTTCAGCATTTATTAGCTAATATTCTGTGTAGAAGAACTCATTAACAACTATTTGGACACTCTAAAATACAGGTCATACAAGAAAAGCAGCATCAGTACTTTCCTAATTACTCAGTGATTTTCAGAACATTGAATTGCACCAACAAGCTTCACAAGGGGCCAATGAGACCTGTTTGTTTTGTATAAACCCCAGTTTTATATCTACCTGATGTGCATTGTTATTCTTTTGGATGCTCAGAAGGCCCTCTTCAGCCGTTGTGATCCCTTCGAGTTGCCTCTTGTCACTGCTTAAAGATTCCACCAGTCTTCTCTAGGGGGACAAAACATCCCACACACCTAGCCCAAACCTACAGTCAAGTACTTCTGCAAGAAGTTTAATTCCTTTCCATAAGAAAGTTTGTAAAGATCGCAGTCTGGCCACAAGGGGCACCTTCACTCCTAAAATGGCTATATGTATTTTGGGGTGGTGACCTCTTCCTCCTCTGTCTCATGATGCATATTTTTTTTTGTGGCCATTTGGTTATATGGACAGCACCCCCCCCAAAAAAAAAAAAAAAACTCCTTGTGACTCCAGTTATATAACCGCACATGTCTTGCCTTAGCCCTTTCATCCTTCCCTTCAAAGTCAGATGCCCCCATTTATTGCTGGGCTTCTAAGATACCGGTGTGGAGAACACTTCCATAATTCTGAAGATTTGTGAAGCCCCCTTTAATGAGGCTATTTGTTTTAAACTTTTGCAGTTTACTAGTCGTCTGGTGAAAAACCCACCCAGTTACCACAGATAAAAATCTTTACTCTTTGTGCTGTTATCCAGTCTCTGCTTGTTTTACAAGCACCAACATTAGCCTTTGCAGTCCTGTTTTCATTCTGACCTAATGTCTCTTTCACTCTTTCACTGTTTTCTTGAGGTCCTTTTCTTCCCTTACAGACCATGTCTTATAAATATACGTTTAAGTTCATTTTTAGTTACATAATCCGAGGAATTATATGCGATCCAAAGCCATTGCTCGAGCTCCATCAAAGTGGGCTCTAAATTTGAACACATATTTTGATTAGCTCTCTCAAGTTTCTGTCTTAGGTACTTCTACCTTCCCAAGATGAAGGGCATTAGCTACCATTCCTTCTTCCAGAATAGTCAGATGGTCATAAGCTTATGGTCATAAGCTAGAGTTACTATGTCCAGATGGCAGTCAGTCTTCAGGCAGCCAGTGTGGAAAAGAAATTTATTTTTAATCCTTAGCTCAAAGCAACCTCTTGTTCTTATCCAAGCCTTTGGTAGACATATTTATCTGTTTTCTAACCCAGAACTATAATACACAGAAACATGGGCCATGGAAATGGTCTCCTCCACAAAACTATCAGTCCAGCAGGCATGGTCAAACATGCCTTAGTTCCAGCTACTAAGGAGGATGAGTCAGGAAAATCTTGAGCTTTGTTTTTCTTTTGGTACCAGGAATCAAACTCAGGACCTCACACTTGCCAGGCAGTGCTATGCCACTGAGCTATATGCCTGAACTAAATCTTGAGTTCTGAGGCAGATTAGCAAGGCTCTATCTCCATTTTAAAGATTTTCAGAAGGGTTAGAAGATAGCTCAGCAACACAGTGCATACAAGAACACATACACACACCCCAGCCCTCTCAGGTGTGTGTGTTTCCTAGGAAGCAGGCTGGGTGAATATTGAAATTTTTAACTGAAGTTGACAGACAATTTAAAAAAAAAAAAAAACTTATTGACGAGTGAGTTTATCTTAACCATCTTCAGGCCATGCACTTCTTTGAATACCTGATCAAAACGAATCATTTCTAGAAAAATGTACATGGCATACCAAGTTTTGTAGGCCATTTCATGAGTTTCAAGGACCTTAAACCATCTTAGAGTGTCACTTAATTGTCATAAACTAAATCCTGACATGAACTAGCTTACTGGAGGTAATAGGATTTGGAAGTAGGTCTACACAAGAAGGCACATAGCAGACACCAGGGTGCCAGTTTATGTCACTCCACTGAGCACGATTTGCTCTTCGGTATAGAGCTGCTCCTGGCACCAGCCCCTGGCATCACGTGTGTAGACACTAAACTTAGCATTTTAAAACGTGGGTCACAACTTGATGTCATCTCACATCCAGGAAATAGTCATTGGACTTGTCTCACTGAATAGGACGTAAGTGATCGGGCAAGCAGTCAGGTTTACCTGGCAAGCTGCGGGTGGCAGGAGCCTCATAGTAGTCCTGCACAGGACCCCTTATCATTCCTCAACATGTTATAAATTAGAAACTAAACCAAAAACTGACCCTTTCTCCCAATCTGAAAAGCAATAGCAGTGAAGCCCAAAGCGCCTGCCCTTCCCCCACTGCCACGTTGTTTTGCCTGTCTTCCTCCACTGTGTGCCTCTACAACGCACACCGGAACAAGGCCTGTGGTAGGCATGCAGTTGATCTGTGCTGAACTAGTGCCGAAGAAAGCAAAAGTGCTCTCCAAAAGGAGAAGCAACATTCTTTCCCGAATAATCCTTGCAGGGAAAAAAAATCCTGCTTACAAGAAGAAAGTGTGATAGGAACTAATTCTAAGCAGTAATTAACTTCACTGAATTTCTCATAGAATAGAAAATAAATAAAATGATAATAAGTAACTGATTGAACCTCATTGTAGATGTCACAAGAGAGACTTTTGGCTGGTATCTTCATGTACACATTGTATGAAATACCAGCTCATGGTGTCAAACATGTACCTTTTTCAGGACAGAAAACCTGACGTGGTCATAGGTGTAATGATAGTAACAATATGAAGAAAATAATGTCTTTAATATGATTTTATAAAGTAAAGGAGGAAATATAGTAGTACATTCTCTGATTTTTCCCTTCTTCCACCCCTGTCTGTCATCTCTTTCTGTCTTCCCTGAGGATTTAGGATTAGTGAAATCTGTTCTTTGAAGGAATCCAAAGTCTTGCCTTTAAGAACTAGGTTTGGGAAAAATCACCTTTAGCTTTCAAGTCTCCTGGCAGCCTGAGGAGCAAATGCCAGACAAAGGAGTTAAATGCACCTTGCCTCCCTCAGCCCTGGTAGAGGCCATTCTGCACTCCCAGCATGCCTTGCTCCTCTCAGTGACTGCTCTGATACCATGCTGCACATCTGTGACACAACAGGCTGCCCGAGTGAAGGAATAAACTTGAAGTCACCAGCTGTCTCACTTATCACAGAAAAGGACTTTACCTCAGGACTGCAGATTGTGTGAAGCCAATCCCAAGAGAAAGACCAGGAAATAGCTTTCCTTTTCTGTTTTGTTTTGTTTTTAGTTGAGTAGAATCAGAAATATCTATTAATAGTGAAAGAAGGAACATTGAGAATGTCCCACACAGCTGGTGAAGTTGGTGGTAGAGAACATGGATTCCAAAGTGACAACTGGTTTACATGTTTCAACAACTATTAAGTGAACTAGACATTTTCTGGAAAGAACTTTGCTTTTCAGCATCCCTTCTGATCTGCACAGGCAATTTGCATAGCTCATAAAAAGGAAGAAGAAAGTTGTCCTCATTGTGACTGAGGAGAGACTACGGGAAAGGCAGAGCTCACCCACAGTCTGTGGGCCCAGCACATGCGCCATCACAGAAATCTGATGTGACCTTTGTCTTCACAAATAAAAAGACTGATAACCCCAGGTCCCATTACCATTTTAAACACAGGTATCACCAGGACATCACCCAAATGACTTTCCTGAAATGGAAGAAAGGAAGCAGTCGTACAGAGGGCTGAGCAGAGTTCTCCTTACCCCAGTGTTTTCCAGCAGTGTCTGATATTAAGCAGTCACTGTACCCATGTTCTGACTCCTCTCTGGGAGTTTTATGATTAATGACACACGATTATGGTGACCATTCCATGTGTCAAGCGTGGGGCTCAGTGCTTTATGTTAGGAGGTATTATTTTTTAATGTTTACAATAGCCCTGAGATCAATCTTTTTATTATTCTCTTTTATAAGTCAGAAAACAAGTAACTCAGATCATGTCCTTCATAAGTGGCCATGCTGGTCTCCGAACCAGGTTGTTCTAACCTCCTAACAGTCATGCTGCCTTTTAGAGTTTCTTGTCTGTTTGGAGTCTGTTGTAAAAGCAGCATGTCTATGGTTCTTTGCTCTCCCATGAGAAAGATCCCAAACCATCTTCTACTCTGGAATTCACAGCAGCCATGAGAACGGCTGGAAACTGGCCACAGCACAGTCACTGAAAGCTAATAATTAACTAAAAAGGTGTCACTTAAGGAGGTCAGTGACATGGAGCATATGTTTCTCTTGGATTAGTTTTTCTGACACTCCTTAAATAATGTGTTGATATCAGCAGAGACCAAAATGCAAACAGACCTGAACAGTTTAAAGTTCTGGGAAGAAAAATAGGGGAATAAAGCAGTTTTCACAACCTTAAATACTTATACTTCTTTTTCTATGTTAATAACTGCAATAATTACCATGGCGGGGGACTTTTTTGTGCCATCCAATTTGCTCATCATTTATTTATTATCAACAGTCCCAAAAGATAGAAATTAATCTCAGTTTTACAATTGAAAACTCAGTGATGTTAAAAACTTGTACCTCCCTGTAGAATCCTAGGACTTGCCCTCCGTGAAGTTTACTATAACTTCAAAATATACAACAGAAGTAATAAGAAAAACAAATTATAAGTACTTCCTATCAATCTCCTAAAAAATCACAGGCCATTAGGAGCAATATCTTTTGTGTCATTGCCATTAATGGGAAAGAAAAGGAATTAAAATATAGTCAGTTTGGCACTCCATTCTAAAGCCAGCTGATTGTGGGCCGCACACTCTTGGTATGACTTAGAAAAAGCTCTCTACAGAGACATACGTAACAGATGTGTGCCTTTTCAGTGCAGTGCTGCTGCCCAGACTCATGTCTGTGATTTCGCAAAGTCCCCCAGCTCTCTTTGTGGGTCATAAACCTGGTAACTCCCCAGAAATTTCCAAAGGCTGAGGAGATGGAGCTCAGAATTGGAAGTCCCAGCGTCAGGATCCCAGCAGCAGCTTCTGGATGAGTTCTTTAACTTCTCTGTATGGGTCCCACTTACTATACAGGAGGGCACATTCCTCAGCAAGAGGGTGTGAAAATCATGAACTCCTAGAAGAATGTCTGAATGATCTGGGCTATTGAAGAGGTGGAAGTGGACCTTTTAAGGGTGAGCAGTTACAACTGCCAGCAAACCAGAGATTTCCTCCATTCTGTAGCCCTCTTTTCTTTGCACCCTTAAGAACTTGACTTTTCCATTCTACTTGTGAGATGATGTCTCCCAGAGTCCGTCAGTAATCCTTGCTTTCAACACCTTTGAGAAAGAGAAAGAAGCCCTGCCAACTGATAGTCACAGTGCAACATGAACTCGTCTGTCCAAAAGGGAACTGTGCGCCTGGCTTTCAGTTCATCTAGAGTGGAGAGCCAGTGTGCCTGAGTGTCGCTTCCTGCCAGCTCACTAACACATGAAGCCCCTTGACAGACATGTGGACTCTGCCAGGCCATGGCTTATCAGCCCCCAAGACTAAGCACTTCTTCTTCCTATGTATTACAACTTGGCCCTTTGAGTCATTTTGGTTTAGTTGTTTTTAACCTCTTTCGCTTTTTCCTTTCATTCTCTTTTCTCTTGTTTCTTCTTTCTCCATCTCATCGTTCTTCTATTTTCTCTCACTCCTTCTGCACCTTCTTACCCTTTTGCCTAAGTACCTTACATGTGTAAATCCAGTTGCTGTGAAGAGACCAACTGCAACCGCAAAAATGGCAGCACAATCTCAGCTTCAAAAACCTTGGAAAAGCAGAGTTCAGTCCTCAAACCCAAGACATCAGAAAACTGGATGTGCTGTGAGATATAGTTAATAGTGCAAATTGGACTATAATGGACCATTTTATATTTCTCCTCAAATAATTTATACCTAGTGCCTAGAAATGATGTATAATTAGTCTGAGTTATGTATATTTTCCATTTGATCATATAAAAGTGACATTTTCAGTAGTAAATATCTGCCATCTTTGTTAACCCCTGGGTCTGTAATGATTGTTTGTATCAATCTGGGACTTATGCAAAATTGCAGAACTGACGGGAACAAAAGTTGGAAGGCATATGAGAAGTAAGATGAAGTTAGAAAGATGCAGGGGGCAATCCTGAAGGGAGGTTTGCATCTCACCTCTTGAAGTCATCAAGTAATTTTGCATCTCTTCAGTAAGAAAATTGCATAAAACAGAGTAAATGGAAAGGCATTTTTAAGGAAAAGTTATTCTGTGAAGTATATAATACCAGCTTTACTACATAGGGTAAAATCAAGTTTTGACAGTTGTTTTAATAGATGAGTTATGTTTCCTTTCAGTAGATTACTTCTGTGTGTTTATTCACATAACCTACAGTAGTTTTTCTTTTTGAAATTAGAGGATAGATTTCACCCTTTATCTTTGCAGGAAACTGATCCAAGACATTTTTATGTAAATGGATTAATTAATTGGTAGCCTTCATTTGAAACTTAAAAAGAAAATAATCCGTTGTGAGAGGCATTAACCATTTCTTAAAGCCACAAACAATTCTTTACTTAAGCACCTTGTCACACAAACCAAAAGTATTTGACAGCAGTAATCATAATAAAATGCATCACCCCTAACCAAATCCCTCTTTTTCCAAGGTGATTAAAGGAATCCATTCACTAGGAGGCTGTGCAGCACCTTCATTTGCATAAACAAAATCACATTTTTGGAAACTTAAGGGTCGCTGTTGACAAAACTTTGGAGCAAATGACATCACAAATTAAATTACCTACATAGCCTTTCTGAGAAAGCATCTAGTCCCAAAGATGTGCTAGATTCGAGGAAAAGTTGCTACAGCTGGGCTCCATTGACAGCCTGTAAGCCCCTCTGCCTTCCAGCCCTATGATGTATGCAAATGAGAAGGCTTCGGAGGTCTCCACTTCCTAGCCAGCCCAGCATAATCCACTTCCTTTGGGTTCCTGTGACCATGCAAATTTGAGCTCTCCTGAATAGTCCCGAGGGGTTGTGCTTCTCATTATTCCTGCCCCATTCTCTGTGCAGTGCAAGCATTCAGACTATGAATGGACTAGGGTTTAATTACTCACCACATCTGTCAGATCAGATTCAACTTGAGAATGAAGAGAATCCCAGACAAGTCC
>NDGN011152367.1:0-12723 GCA_002564285.1 Tympanoctomys barrerae | reverse complement strand
AAAGAGCAGAGAGCAAAAGAAGTGGCAGCAGCTCAGGCAGCTAGCTAGCCTCTCTCCCCTCCTAACACTGTACTGCAGATTACCTGCTCCAGGGCAGGTGCAGCATCCACACCCACAATAATTAGTCACAAACTCCAGAAGCTGCCCCATGAGTGCATGTGGCCTTGTGGGGACAACTAGAAACAAACTGTAACACTATCCTTGCATGGGAAATCAACGATGGAATGCATTTGAAAATATATAGGCTTCGGGTAAAGCAAAGAGTACACAGGAACTAAACAAGGAAAAGCAGGGCAAGTATTCCCTTTATGTAGTAAAACAACTGCTTGTCTCAGAAAGGAATTACAACTCCAGGATATGACTTGGAATAGTCAGAGCAACATCACCCTGCTGACTCTTTAACCCAGAATGGTGCTATTGCCCTACTGAGAAAGTGGGAGAAGTGGGGGTGGAGGTAATAGACACCCCAATCCTTGCATAGCTTAAAGAGAATTTAATAAATGTAAATGGGCAAATCAAGGACTAACCATGCCATTTATTTAGAAAGAAACAGAGCCAAGTGCTGGAATAGTTAAAATCATTGAAAGTAGTAGGATTTGTTGGGGGGGGCATTTTCATAACCAGTCTTAGAACCATTTGACTTTTAAACTATGTCACATGTTACTTTGTAAAAATAAAACCCTTCGTGCTGCCAGAGACTGAACCCAGGGTGTCGCACAAGCTACACACCAGCCCATCCTGCAAGGTGCTCAAATTTAGTGCATTTTGCTAAACAGCAGAACTAGGAAGGGAGCCCTAGTCCCTCACAGCAAAAACTAAATTTCTAGGCACTCGGCTCTGTGGCCTCCTCTTCTCGCCCTCATCCGCGGCTGTGGACACTGGGCAACTCCCGTGTCCAGCTGCTGGCCATCACTTAACCTCTTTGAAACACTTTTTGTGGAAAGTGAAAAACTCTTCCTCCACTTCACTCAGAGATTAGGAGGCTGCAGGGAAATACGTGCAACAAAGTTTTTGTAAATTCTGTGAGTTCACAAGTGCTAATATGACTTTTGACTGCTGGGGATCTGCATCTGTAGTAAATGCGGTCAGAGACCTGATGCGTGCTTTGCCCCATGGGCAGAAAGGGATGCAGAAACCCGGCTCGGTGGGAAAACCCACAGGACCCTGCTGCTGCCTGCGCAAGAAAAGGACCCCCTCAGGGCGGCAAGGATCTTCAGAACAGTAGTGTAGTGGCCGTAGTCAGTTTCGCTTGGGGTTAAAACAGGTTCTCTTTCAACCCATGCCTTATTCTCTCCCCGCTAGCCCGTAGCAATCGCCGATGCTGCGCCTGGACTCACAGCCCGCTCCGCAGACGAGTGCAGTGCTCGATAGCGACAAGCTTGGAGAATCTGGCTGTACTGATCTCCCACCCGCGCTTTTGTGCCTTCCTAAATTTAGCTCCGCTTGTTCTTCCTTTTTCGCCGCCGTACCTCTCACACAGACAGTTGGGGATCTTGGCCAGGTCCCTGGCGCTTGGCCTCTGAGGGAGCCAGTGGTTGTGTGATGTTGGTGGCCTCCTGAATACACTTCAGCGAGGCAACCGGTGGTCGTCTTGTGGTTACTTGTGTGCCAAAGCGTGGGGACAGGTTTTGAGAGTGTAGGGGTTTTAGAATCACGTTCCTGCTCCCCCGACCCCCAGCGTCATGACGGTAAATACATCGTGACCTTCACTTGGGAAAATCTATAATATTGAATTCTGAGGCTTTACTCCCGTTTTTATTTTCCATACAGTCCAGTGTCCTCGGTGAGTATGGGGCTCAGCTCGCAGGTCGAGCTCAGCATATGTGACCAGGTGTGAATGACTCCAAGCTGTTTCTTCTTCCTTTCACTAGCTGTCGGCACCCAGTAGGGTCTGAGGCAACCCTTGCCCCTTGAGAGTCGATTTCCTGGATTAACAATATAGCCATTTATTTCAGCCCAAGTCTGCCCCCTGGTGGGCAGTACTCACTGTCTAGTTTTTTTTTTTTTTTTGTCTTTTCACTATGGTTTTTCATATTAAAAAAAAAATCAGGTGGTCTTGCCATGTGTGAGGTATCTGGACAGTATTAGTGTTTCCACTTTACAATGAGGAAATGGGGGCTTAGAAAGAGGAAGCGATTTACAAGTACCTGGAACTGCAATTAGTGTCTTTTCCCTCCATTCAGCAAAACCCAAAACTTCTATCGCCCAGGTGCTCTGGGCTGGAGCCTGCTGGACGGCCTCTTTCAGCAACTACCAGCAGCGAGTTCTTTCCACAGCACTGACGACAGTCAGGGCCAGGCCCTCCTTTGCCTGCAGCATTTTCATTTGGTGAAACTATTCCATGCAATGTACGGGTTGAAGTGTGTTCCAGAAGGAAAGGGGACGTTTACGTGCCATTTCAACTCCTGAGTTTGCTGGCTTGTTGCAGTCTCCTCAACCAGAGTTTGGTTAGATACAAACATACTGCCCGGAGATGTCCTTGAAATCCTGTGCAGATACCCAGTGACTGCTGCACCCACAGGTGTGCTTGGATCTGACATTCCTGGGGATGTTTGGACCTAACCTGGCCACACCCCGTTGCAAACTTCTGACCTCACTGCACAGTGGAGCTGATGAGCTCTGTGACAGGGGTCAGGCTGCCCCACAGCTGCTGACTCTGCTATCATCAGACATACGAATTGCCCCAAGCCTCACCTTCACTGAAAAAAGCCATAAAGGTGCAGTTAGGTAATTCACAGGAAGCCCTCAGCTCTGCACGCACATGCTGATTGGACTCTGAGGGTTCACTGTCACCCTGTGACTGCTGAGAAGCAGATCCACAGCAGCACGAGAAAGGCTGCAGTTACAGGACATCATGTGTGCCATCTCTTGTCTTCTAAAGGCTCATGTGCTGGAAGCCTGGTCCCCAGGGTGCTAGTACCAAGGCGGTGACATCTTGAGGAGGTAGAGCCTCCTATAAAGGAAGTAGGTCATAAAGATTCCACCCCACGAAGGGAATAATACAGATACTGTGGAGTGGGTTCTATCTCACAGGAGTGAGTCTCATAAGAGTCAGTTGTTACAAAGGGAGGCCCTCCTCTGCGTACACACACTCACCACTCTGCTATACACGTCACGACTGGGATGCCCTCTGCTATGATGTCCTCACTAGGGCAGAGTAGATGCCAGTCCTGTGCTCTTGGCATCCAGAACAATGAGTTAAATCAGCCTCTTTACTGTATAAGTTTACCAGTCTCAAGTATTCTATTAGAACAGTAGAAAACAGACCAAAACAATGTACATGTTGGGGCAGCCAGTGGAATGGATGTTTTAATAAGTTCGAGTAGTTCTCAATCTAAGTAGTATTCTGCAAGGCCTCTCCTCCCAGAGATGTTCTAGAGATGTGTGCAGGAATTTGGGGTATCCAGTGAGAGGAAGCACTACACACATGTGAGGGAAGGGCTGTGATTGTCCAAGTCAGCTAAGACACTTCTCTAAAGAAGATGCCCAAAAAGTAAGCATATGAAAAGATGCTCAGTATCACTAATCATTAGAACAATGCGAATCAGAACCACAGTGAGCTATCTTCTCCTACCCATCAGGATGTTTACTACTGAAGAAAATATAACCAGAAGATAACAAGTATGGGTGGGATGCAGAGGAACAAGAACGCTTGTGCACTCTGGGCAGGAATGTGGAATATGGTATAGGCATTATGAAAAGTAGAACGACCATTCCTCAAAAATGTAAAACATAGTCAAACAATTCCACTTCTGGGGATATACTCAAAAGAACTGAAAACAGTGTTCAGGGGACACAGTTGCGCCTGTGTGCACAGCAACATTAATCACAATTGCCAATGGCAGAATCAAGACAATGTCCAACAATGGATGAATGGATCAAGTGTGTTATCCACATACAATAGAGCATTATTCAGTTGTGAGGGGGAAATTCTCCCTATCCTAGCAAGATGGATAAGCCTTAAAGACACTATGCAAAGCAAAAGAAGCCAGATGCAAAAGGACAAATACCGTCTGGTTGCACTTTTATGAGCTCTTGAAGAGTAGTCACATTTATGAAAAGAAAAGTGGGGGCATCCAGGGCTAATGGGAGCAAAGAAAGGGGAATTACTGTCTAATGGGTGAAGAGTTTCAGCTCCACAGGATGCAAAGGTTTTGTGGAGATGATACTGTACAACAATGGGAATGTGCTTTATGCCCCCAAACTGTACACTTAAAAATGGTTATGATGGGCTGCGCTGGGTTGGGCAGAGCACTTGGCTAGCATGTATGAGGCTCTGGATTCAATCCCCAGCTCCTCAAAACAAGATGAGGATAAATGTAGGTGTATTCTGCTACATTAAAAACAAGGGAACAGAATTGTTCCCCTAAAGTTCTGACAGCACCCCTTTGAGACCTAAGTTGATTAGTGCATCTGTCACCCTTGTTGGAGACTCCTTTGGGTTAACGGACACTTTCCAGGAGCCAGGACCAGTGAAGGGATCAGAGGACTCACACGAGTCGGTTGTTGAGTTCATTTCATGAAGTCTTCCTCTACTGATAGGAAATGCTTTATTGATTGCTCTCCCAACCAACAGAATCAAGTTAGCAGGACAGCTTGGTTTTTCCGCTTCCAATGAGACTTCCAGATTTGGATGGGAGCCAGAACAGGAAGGAGACGCGCCTACCTTGTAGATGCAAGACTTGGCGTTGAGGAAGAAGAGCTCGATGGTGGCGTTATCCTTCAGGTAGGAAATGCTCTCGATGTAGAACCTGAAAGAGAAGACGTACAGGTGAGTCAGTGGGGGAGCAGACGTTGCCTGCTCTCCTGGCTGTCTGACTGGAGCTGAGGGCTGGAGGAAAGAAAAAGGCACCAAGTGTTTTCTGATTTCTCCTGGGGGGCCAATAGTATTGTTCCTGCACACACAGGGAGGGTTAGGTGCATGCCTGCGAGGCCTCCCGTAGTGAAGAACAGTCTGCCATCCACCCACAGAACAGACTCTAAGTGCTTCATGCACTTTCTTTCCTCATCTTCTGCCACCTTTTCAGAAGGTTGTTTTCATTACCTGACTTTTCTTTCCTAAATTATTGCTGAGTGGAGTTTTTAGAAGATGATTCCTTCCATTCAATTGAACGGAGGAGGAACTCCCAACATTTCCCTCAGAAATGGTTACTACGGGGTGACGTGTGACTCCATTTCTGTAGCACACACAGAGAGCTGGGAGCCGTGTTCCTAACACTCTGACATTAATGCTTATTAAGCCAACTAAGAGTTGAATTCCTACACAGATGGAGCTTATGGATTTTTCTCAAGATGAAACATGCCGACATGATTTAGGTTTACATAACATGCGCACTGGCTTTGGGGCTCACTAAATTCTTGAATCAGATGATGTGCTTGTGCTGTCAAAGGATTAGCCTGTCAAGGGTGCGTGCAGGAGCTGGGAGATGATGGAAACAGAGCATGCTGGCAGGAAGAGGGTACCTCGTGGGTGGGACAGCCCACAGATGAGACTGGGGGACACTGGGTGCTTGGCTCCTAGATACCAGGCCAACCAAGAGGGGCAGAGGGTGGAGAAGGTGCAATGAGGGGCCACAGGTGCTGCCCCCTAGCGCAGAGTCACAGTGTCATGATCAGAATCCTGGAGAGGGAACCGAAGACCGGGATCCATCCTGGTTCTGTGACTCAGTGCAAGTCACACAGCCTTGCTGGGCTTCTCTTTTCCAGAGTGGAGAAGACAGTGGGAGAGTGATTCTCCACTTTAAAAGTCTCCTGGTTTTCAAACATTTGGAATTAATTCAAACGAATCAACAATAATTGCAGGAACAGCATCAAAACAAGGCAACATTGTACAGGGCCAGCATAACATCTGAAGGCCAGGCCATATCCACAGCTCACCCAAACACCCCTTGTCTATAGACTAAATGAATAATGTCTCCTGTCCCTCTTCCAGTGTAAGCAGAGGCTACTGTGGTGATTAGAATGCAGATTCCATTAAAAACGTATGAGTCAGGTATAAGCTTAACTATTAGCAGACTTTCTCAATGGACACAGTAGTGGTACAACAACCATCATGCCAGAGCCTACTAAGTTTTGAAGAATTACAAAAAGGTCCTCACACTTGCAAGGCTACTGGTACTGGCTGATTTAAGCCACTTGTCCATGGTTTAAGCAGCTGCCTTCTGCTCTGGACAGATGCTTCAGATCCTGGGTTTCCATAGAGGAGAGTCTGTTCCATTCTCAAACAATAGAGAACTAAATATAGTGGCACCCTGTACACCCCAAAGCCAGATATGTTAAATCTGCTTTAGTTTTTAAACCTAAACCCAAATCCTTTACCGAGGGCATTTGGTAAGAGGTATTCAGAGTAACAAAATAAACAAGGAAGGAAGGAAGGGAAGAAGGACCCAGGAAAGGGAGGAAGGGACCCACTGGTACACACTCACATGGCATTACTGCTTTGAAAATGACATTATTTCAGGCCCTACGGATAGAGACCCCAATATTGTTCCAGTCCAAAAGCCACGGCTGAGCTCAGGAGGCCATTGTGATTGTTCAGGTACCAAGAAAGAGGCAGGTAGAAGCTTTGCTTTAATGCTTTTCCATGTTCAGTGGAAAGGCATGAGATGTGGGGTCACGGGTCATGTGTGGCCATGTGTAATATAAGGGCCCATCCCCGAAGACAGTGACATCTGAGAAATCATTTGCAACTTTACAGACTGACCCATTCTGGATGAATTTCGTTTCTTCATCTTCGACTGAGCCACCCTGCTCCCCACCCGGAGAAGCCCTGGTGACTGCCTCCCCTCTGCTTGAGGTCGCCCCGCAGAGGACCGCCTCTGCCTTGGCTGCTGTGCATTGCTTTGCCCACAGCCTTGTCATTTCTGATGCAGCCTCCGGGAGGACAGGGACCATGTCTTGTTAATTTTTGGATCTCGAGTCCCAAAACAGCGCCTGGCACAAAGGTGAGTACAGTGAGGGAGTGAAAGCTTGATTTTCAGCTTTTCTCCTCTGCATTCTCCCTTCCTTAGAATCCTGCTGGACAGCAAGGCAACAGAGAAAGAGAAAAAAAAATGCTCAGTGACTTCCAAGCTGGCACCACTTTCCAGGTTACTGGGTCTTT
Organism: Tympanoctomys barrerae; assembly: GCA_002564285.1. Classification (NCBI taxonomy): domain Eukaryota; kingdom Metazoa; phylum Chordata; class Mammalia; order Rodentia; family Octodontidae; genus Tympanoctomys; species Tympanoctomys barrerae. The sequence goes on along the minus strand of NDGN011152367.1, from coordinate 5,621 downwards.
CTTCCTTGAGCTGGTCCTTACCTGCTGCCCCATCTCTGTTGACCTGGAAAGCGCTCCAGTAGCTACTGATTTCCTTGGCGGTGGCAGCAGCTGCTGAGGTTGACAATGACCTTCCCTGATAATGACTCTGAGCTTAGGTCTGCACATCCTGGAATAGCTTCACTTTCAAAGCAATGCCTTGTGTCTCCATCCCATCTGTTACAGTTTTGAAAGTTAAGGAGGGGGCAGTGGAGACTGCTAACAGAGAGTCCTGGGGCCCATACTCATTGTAAGCCCAGTAGAGGCCCTATGAGAATGTGCTGTTGAGAAATTGGTGTTTTGAGCAAAAAGGAGCGAAGGGAGCAAGCTTTGCGCCACCGCTCAGCAGCCAAGAGAACAAGCGAAAAACAGAAGTTGGTGACGCTGGGGACAGAGAAGACTCTGCATACAAGGACACGGGAGTCCCCACTGCAGACTCAGCTGTGTGGTACCGACAGCGCCCTGATGAGAGGTGGCGGTCTGCGCCGTCCTCCTCTAGGGGATGTTTACAAGGGGCTCTGTACCCATCCACCTTGGCGCTGCCCAGGCTGGCCGTGCAGATAGGTGGTGTGTTTTGTACCCCTCTGCTCTTACTTAATTCTCCTGACAGATGTCTCTGTTCCCCTTGAGATTATTCCATTCCGGTATAAACTAATGTTACATGGCTTCAGAAAAAGGTGAAATGTGCAAATAAAAATTTGTTAATATTAAAAATTTAAAAAAGAAAGTGAAGGAGTAGACTTCCAGCGCCCCTCCCTCCCACTCCCAGGATTTTAACATAACACCGCTTTTCCTTCCCCCTTTCTAATAATGGAAAGTGCAAATGTAGTGGCACAGTAGAGAACAGGAAGATAGATCTTTTGCAAACATCAGGGGCCAAGAAAAAAGAATTAGGGTGTGTTCTGTGCATGCGCCGACTCTTCACAATGCATGCGACTGTCATACAGTGCAAACGTTTGGTAATGGAAATAAAAATAAAAAATAAAATGAGGTGGCAGAGTTAGCGTCTTTCCCGTCCCCACTCATTTCCTCAGCTCCCTGGCCACGAAGAGAATCGAGGAAGGCAGAGGAAATAACAAGCACGATGTGAGACACAGAAAAACTCCCCGCTCTTGACAGACGCTGGGAAGCGGTTTCCTGTTAACCTTTATCACCAAGACAACAGCCTGTCATTCCCTGCTTGTAGCTTTGGACCGTTAAGCATCCTGAGCATTCCTCCTGCACCTCAGAACCGCTCAGGCTCAAATGTCAGGAGGGAAGTGCGGAGACATCTCCATTCGCACACCACGAGCTCTGGGCCATGAGACTTTCTGGAGAGAAGGAGTGTTGAAGGCTGGCTGCGAAGTCCCACGGCGGCGTCCCATTTGCTTTTCTAAAAATTGGGTTCCTTCTCCGATTTTCATGGAGGTGTCGCGCAACGTTCTCTTCTTTGGCAGTAGGTGGCGCTGTGGCTTTTCCTTACCTGGTTGGGCACGGTGGGCTTCTCCCTGGCAGGCTCACAAAGAACACTAGATGGGTCTTAGATTCAGAGGGTCTGCGTGGACCTTTCAAGCCCGGTCTCTGTCAATCTTGTCTTCAGGATACTCTGACGTCCTGGGCTGTGCAGGCCGTGGAGAGACTGCTCCGGCTGGGGAGCCACGCCTGCAGATAGCAAGGCCCCAATCAGGGGCGCCACTAAGGCACAGACCGCATGTCCCTGCCACTGCTCTCTGTCCCCCTTCCTTGACCAGCCCAAGGATGCAGGCCAGTCCGGGCCACAGAATCATTCAAGCTGGCAGTGCCGAGCCTGCTTCCCTGCTTCCTCTGTTCTTCCCCACAATAAAGGCTCCACTCACACTGCCCCCTCCCTTCCCGTTGGGGAGGGCGGCAGGTCCCCACTTCCTGGGAATGTGAGCACAAATTTGCCGCAGTAAAGTATCCTCCGGCTCTGCTGGCTGTACTGAGTACAGCAAAACCTACATCCTGAGGCAGGCTCTTCAACACATTCGGCAGCCCTGGATCTTTGGGCTGCTATTTCAGACGCTCCTTGTTCTCTTTCCCGGGTCATGTCACACTCACGCCAGCTGGGATGACCCGACAGTGTGACGCAGGGGTGCAGGTGCCTTGGCTCTGCAGCCTTGGGGCACCACAGGCCCTCAGCTCCCAGAAGCTTCCAACTGATGGGCACGGCCTGGACCCTGCAGTCACGGGGCATCCACCAGGCCCCGCCTCCGACCCCTGCTCCTCAGCTTCCTGCTGCAGCTACCCCTGGCACTTGGGAATCTCTGAATATTCACAGCGAGTGTTAATTAAATGGACCAGTGATTTCATTTTGTACTGAACACAAATGTCACATTTGGAACGCTGACTTCTGGTAGCAAGAAGAAAAGCAATAATAATGAGAATGATCAACTGTGAGTCGCTACGGCTGCATACCTCTGATGAGTAGGATTTCAACAGGGCAACAGCCTTCTCTGGGACGCTCGGCTGCATCACAGCAAGTACTGGTTAGCGGGCACCTCATTTTAGAGCCATGCCATCATTCTTCTTGTGAGAAACCGGAAGTATCAATTGTCTCAATCAGCAAGGGAGGCACTTGACAGTTGAGTCCACGTATGAGTCTGTAAAATGTTCTCCCAGATAAAGGTTTCTTGGCATCTCCTTTCTGCCTTTTTTTTTCTCCTATTGTTCACTTCAGTTTATTGTTTGTGCAACTCAAAGTTTGAGGAGACAAATCTAATCTGTTTATATCCCTACAAACAGTGCAAATGTCCAGAGCTAGAGGGACACACAGACAGTTGACCTATGGGGATCATTCTGAGCACAAATGGTCCTACAATAAGGCCTTGGGACTTGCTGAGCTGTGTAGCTAGCTGTGCTTTGCTTTTCCTTTACCTATTTCTGCAGCTCTCTGGATAGACAAGAAGACAGTCACTGGTCTCACATTGCGAGAACTTGCTATTGTAGCAGCAAACAATGGCCTGTGGTTGAAGATATTCTTGCCCCTCTGTTGACTGGTGTGTGAAGAGAGGAGGCTGGGCAGGTTGGAGAAGTCAAGCAATATAAGATGTGTTTAGGGTTTCTTTTTTCCCTAAGGAGAATAGAAGCCAGGGAAAATGATGTCCAAGGACCAGATGAAAATTCTAGAAAGATCACCAGTGGTCACCTATAAGGAGACTGGCAGGGGCCAAGGCCAGAAGCAGAGCAGGGAGACTGCACATCAAGGAGAGGCTTATAAAGGCCCAAGTGACACCCAGGGGCTGTGCTTAGAGGCCAAAGAGTGTGGGACAAGGAGGTGAAGTCTGGGCTGCCCGGAAGGCTTTTCCTGGCTCAGGAGCTGCACAGGCAGTGGCCCAGCCACAGAGGTAATCTGTTAGGTCCAAGAGAGGATTAGGAAGGAGGAGGAGAATGTCACTGGGTTAAAGCTGCATGGCACACACATGCATATCAGTGGAGAGGGGCTGGAGAAGGAGAAAAGTCAGGACAGGGGCAAAAAATGGGGAGTCTGCGGCGAACGCAGAGTATTGGCAGCCACGGATGAGGTGAAGCCATGCACCTGGGGAGGGGAAGGTGAGCAGGATGAACCTGAGGGCCCTAAAGGTGAGCTATTCCTTGGAGGACAGAACCACATCAGAGCAGGGCAAAGGATCTCTCTAGTTGCTAGGCGGTTTGGGGCTGGAGTCCTCCAGGGACCACAGGTGTAATGGGATCAGGGCCAGATGCCAGACACAGAGGAGCGAGCGAGAGGTGTGGCGGGCAGACAGCAGTGCAGACCCCTCCTTCTGAGCTTCCTCTGGGAGCAAAGCAAGAGGTGGCACCCAGGATAGGTGCGCAGCACAGGAGGCTGAGACATGGTCATGGGGGGAGGGCTCCACAGAGAAGTAGCCGTCCAGGACTGAGGGAGCACACTACACAAATAGAGAGAGTAAGTGTTCAGAAGTGGGGAGGGCGCAGGAGATGGGAAGCTTGAGTTACAGTGCTGAACGGCGGGATGCAGGCAGAGCTCCCTGCAGATGTGATGCGAGGGCCGTGCATGGGTGAGACAGCCACGGACAGCCACACCACATCCTTAAGGAAAAGAGTGTGGGTGTCTGACCCTGAAAACGTGTGGGTTCTGAAGGAGGAGATGAAACCAGTGTGGGGGTGCAGAGGCCCCAAGGAGCCTTAGAAAACTGGCCAGAAACACTGACAGTGTAGGGGAGACTGGTCACCTAACCCTATGTAGGGTTGGGGAAAGAGTGAGGGGTGTGTGTGTGTGTGTGTGTGTGTGCGTGTGCACGCGCGCTTGGGTTTGGTCGCACCCTGGGTTTGGACTACATCTGCAAAGTAGTAGGATGGGCAGGGCTGACAGGCTCCAGGAAGCTGGGAACTGTTCCCCTTTTGCTCCCTGCTCTCGACCACAGCTATGGACATCTATCAGTCATTTAGTAGGTGTGTGGAAGGTGGATGGTGGTGGACTTTGCTTCTAACAGCCCAGCAGCCTGGGTGATGACAAGGAACAAGGAGATCAGGGAGTTTTCTTATCCGTGAGGAAAGAGCACAGTTTGGGACAGAAGACCTTCCTGTGCATGTCCGCAATCAGGAAATGCTAAGTGGGACCAAGAGCGTTTGAGAACTGCTCTGCCATCCGGGTCCTTTCTTACCCAAAGGAGACTTTTCAACAGATGCTTTGCATTCCTGGGAGAGCCAGCCCCCCTGCAGGGGGCGCTCTGTCAAGGTGCTCTGGTTTTGATCATGCTGGCGCAGTGCCCTGTCACGGGTGCCAGCGTGTACCTGTCCCGAGTGCAGCCTTTTGGATGGACACTGGCTGGGCAGGTACGGGTGAGGGGTGGAGCAACACGTGTGCCAGCGTGTGCCTTTTCACTTGCAGAGACACGGGTCAAGTGGTACAGAGGCAAGGGTGGAGTCAGACTGAGTGGATCGGATAGGAGTTCATTTGGGCTGCAGACATGCTGGGGGAGAATGTACCTGGCCTTCACTGGGTCCCCATTTGTTTACCTTTACTACGCAGTGATAATACCTGCTATAGGCAGGCCGTGAAGGCGAATACTCATGGCATATGTGTGCATGTGTGTGTGTGTGTGTGTGTGTGTGTGTGTGTGTGTGTGAAGTGCTAAAGACTGAGCCCAAAGTTTCCCCCATTCTAGGTAAGCACTCGGTAACTGAGCTACATTGCCAGCCCTGAGCCCTCATCCTTGCTGGGTTCTGCCCCAGCCCCACCCCAGTCTGCACTTTCTTTACTGGTGTCATTTATCTGCAGTGAACAGTAGAGTGAAAAGATCTTGATTCTTTCAAGACAGACCACATCCACATAACTTACTGTATGTTGTTAGAACTGTCCTATTTTAGTATTAGTTAACATTGTTACTCTCTTTTTGTACCTAATGTATAAATGATTTTTTTTTTTTTCATTTTAGGGAAGGAGCTACAGAGTGTTCAGGGTCTCACTACTAGATCGGACTCATAGTGATCTGTCTGTTTACAGCCTCCCAAAAGCTGGGATCACAGGTGCATGCCACCACGCCCAGTCTCAATTGCTGTCTCAGTGTGCCCCAGGGGAGCCTGGGCTGGCACGGCAGGCCCAGGGAATCAAACCCCTGGCCCTGTGCTTGCTTGTAGGTGCT
>NDGN011152311.1:0-11026 GCA_002564285.1 Tympanoctomys barrerae | reverse complement strand
TTGAACTCAGGCCCTTGTGCTTGCCAGGGAAATGCTTATTCCACTGAGCTATCTCCCTGGCCCAATCCTCAGCGTTTATAACCTTGTCCTGGCCTAATGTTTTTCAGCTTCATTCTTCAAGGCAAGTCACAGAAACTGGGATTCATCCTGCCTGAGGATGGGTGTGTCTTCTCCCTCACCCCAGCCAGAAGGGAGGACGTGTTGATTGACAGCTATAGCTGGGACTGTCTCAGAGGTCCTACAGCCACTTAAGGACATGTTTGTTCTGACTGAGATAGGCTTGAACTGGTATCAAACATCAGGCTTGAATTTGCATCAATCAGCAGACTCCAATTCAGACCAATCAATAGGCTCCAATTTGGACCAATGAGCAGGCTCGTATTTTGGTCAATCACAGGTCAACTGCTGCTCTGTAGAAGGTGCCTCTCCTGGCCTGGCGTTGCCCTGGGAAAGCTGTCTTCAGTGTACTTCTGTACTGGCTTACCTGTAGAGTGGTACAGACTATCTTTCCGGTGGTTCTATAAATCTGATGGTGATTATTTTTCAGGTAGTGTTGACTAGAAAAGACCTGCAGAACTACATGGGATTATTTCTTAGTGTGCTACCAGAGAAGGTTATTTTTAAAAGACCTTAAAACATCAGGGGCTGTTAGCCTTTAGGGAATTCTAGAGACCTGGGAGGGAGAAATGGAAAAAGATCAGTGGAGATTCACAGTGGAGACCTGTGATTGGACACAGCGATGACTGACAAAGACCAGCAACAACCACTGACACGGAACATTGTTAATGCGTGGCACTGGGTGGCAGCCAGTAGCAATCAGTGACCTTTCTTGGGATCATTTGACGAGGATCCATAGGGATCAGCCTGTCTTACAGGACTTGGAGTCCCAAAGCTGTAACACCAAGGGCTGAAAGCCATTGGTCAAGCCCCACTGTGTTGATTCATGATTTCCAAAAAGAACCCTTAGCTGATTGGAAACAGGATCTCAGAAACCAGAACTCTTTTTTTTCCCCAAAGCCAGCTACAAAGCCTAAAATTATCATAGCTACTTTTCCATGTAAGTGGTGAACATAAGGATATTCTCTGATCTGCACTGCTAGATTGTAGAATGTAAGATCCTTGTTCCGCAGGGATCCCCTATCTGTGGGGGAAGAAAAGCTACAACTGAGGGGTGAAGAAGAATTTACACAGCTGGGTCTTGCAAGGTTCCCTTGCTTGGTCTGCTCCTATTGGCTCAGAGCCTTTTTGCCACACACATTACTGTATAGCTGTCTCTGCCTCATTAAACCTAACTATAAAAGCAGCTACCTGCTTCTATATCTTCGGGTCTTTATTCTGAAGAATCCCACATCATGGAAAACTGATCAATTTGTTGTGCTTTCTTTTGTTCACCTGTTATTTATGATAGAGATGTCAGCCAGGACCCTTAGGATGGGCAGGAAAGGGATTACCCCTTCCTCCATCCTTACATAATTCATGTTTTAATCTGGGTGAAATGTCATACTGACAGTAAATAGAACTTAATCATAGTGTGCAGATGCCCTTCATAAATAAATAGTTTGACTTTTCATTTTCTGCTCTGATTACTGATGTGTGGATGGGAAGGATTAAAAGATAAAACTATGATTATATGCAATGTGTATGTTCAAAAGGTGGAGCCTAGAAATGGGATGTCCTTTAAAACATTTAAGATTTCTTTAGCAGCATATCTGCTATTCATCGCTTCTCGGCCTTTTGGCTAAGATCAAGTGCAGCATATCTGTTATTCAAGAAAGGGCTCAAGTCAAAACAGTCTGTTAAGGTACAGAGCTAGGACTAAGGGTGTGGTAGAGCACTTTGCCAAGCGTATATGAGGCCCTGTAGAGAGTAGGATCATACATACCCCTGTAAAAATATTTTCAAGATAGAAAACAGAGATGGTAGGGTGCATCTGACAAAAATTTGTTCCCTTGCAATTCACCTCAGGTTTTCTCTCTTGTGGAAGACCATCTGGGTGACTCTGCTTGAAAGAGGAGCAATTGTCTCTATCTTGGCTGAGCCTGAACTCATTTCCAAGTGTTGACATGTGTAGAGCTGGCTAGAACTTTTCCTTTTCCCTTTAGTTGGCTTTAAGCAGTGCATCTCAGTCCTGCAGGGGTGCTGGTATGTGGTCTTTGAAGAGGAGAGGTGTATTTCCTCAGATCCCCTCTTGTATCCTTATGTGATCCAGGACAAGATAAGGTGAAGAGCCAATGTCCCACACTCACTAGAGCTGAGACTCGAGATAGAGGCTATGACTTGTTGGGGCTTGAAAGATTGCATGTCAGAGCTGAAGCACCAACCCCAAGCAGTGGATACTTTCTCAGCTGTGTAATGCAGATTACTATTTCCGCATATCTTTTTCACTACATATTGCAGAGGTAGGTGATTTTACAGTTTCTACCTAGCCCAGCTCATGGCACTCACCTACTTTCTGCCCCTCTCACAGTCAGTTATCCTCAAACCACTCCCTTCTTCACAAATGTATAAAATCTGGGTTCAGTGCTTGGTAAAGACCTTTCTTTGTCCCTAGTAGCCATCACTGTGGCTGGACTCAGGATCCCTTGACTTTCCACCATTTTGGATGCATTATTGTATCTTTATGCTGTGAGTTGTTCTGTAAGTGGTAAATTGAAATTAATTTATTCCAATTCCAATAATTTGTCCATGGGATTGCAAATATAAACTTCCTGGGCCACAATGAGGACCAGGAAGAGCTCTCCATATACTCTGCCTATCTTGGTTCCCCAGGATAATTTGCTCCCTGTGTCAACCTGGATCAAATACCAAATATCAATTAACCAATCAACCCTTGGATATCTACCATGCAAACCAACCTAGAATTTTTAAAACAAACTTTACTAAAATCTAAAGGAAAGTAAAACTGAAATTATTAAGAAAATGTAAATCACTTTACATTAACCTAACTTCATTTGTTCAGCTACTCCACAGTTTCCATTTTTTTTTTCCCCTTTGGTACTAGGGATTAAATTCAGGATCTTGCACTTGCCAGGCAGGTACTTATACCACTGAGCTATCTCCCCAACCCTCAATTCTTCCAGGAACAAACTTATACCTGTAATGGGCAGGTATAAATTTGCAGGTAATGTCTGGTGTCTTTCCCTCCAGGCCCTTTCTTTCTCCACATAATAAGGTCATATTTCTGCCTCCCATTGTGCTATGGCTGTGTCTAGATGTCCCACAGAGCCTCACGCAGTCATAGAGGGGCTTTTTCAGAAGTGTCTGGGATTGATTCATGGTAAAATACTAGACTCAAGGGCCCTAGGATTAAGGATATGAGTGTTACCAACCCTAAGTAGCTTGCATACAATATAAGGGACAAAAGAGGCTTGTCTTGTCCCTTGCTTGGCTTCCTTCTGCCCACGATGAACTGCTTCTTCTCTGAAGTTCCTGTCTGCTGTGCCTTCCTGTCTTGGAGCTGGGCAGTTAGGAACTAGAACCTCCACAAACTATGAGCTAAACAAGCTTTCCTCCTTTAACTTTGGATATTTGGTATTTTGTCTCAGCAATAAGTGAAGTAACTAAAACAATATGAAAGCCATCAAGCTTGTCCTAACCAGAGCCAAGGTTAAAAGCCCTACCTGCTCTCCCACTGTGTGTTATAGTTCAGATTTCAAATGTCCTCCTAAAGCCTCAGGTGTCCAAGGTGGGGCTTTTGGAAGGTGACTGGACCATGGAGGCCCCATACCATCAGTGGATTAGACCACTAATGACTCCATAGCCAAATATGCTGTTAGGAGACAAGGCTGCTTGAAGAGGCAGCACCACTGAAGGCTGGACCTGTGAAGGTAGATGTCCCTTCCCAGCCCCTTCCTTCTCTTTCTGCTTCTTGATCACCAGGATGTGAGCAGTTTCCTCACCCGACCGTCTACTCTGGCCTTCCTGCTTTGGAGCCAGCCGACTACCAACTGAATTCTCTTACAGCTGTAAGTCAAAATAAACCATGGTCCTTTAGGTTTTAGGTGTGGGATATTGTAGCTCTGGGATGGAAAAGTGATTCAGATGGGCTCCATTCTTCATTCTGGTCAGCAGGACATGACACAGCCCAATCACACTGCAGGACTGTGCTAACAATGTGTGGGCCCCTCTGCTGGGCGGACTCTTTACACTCACTACAAGCCCACGGCCAGCTCACGGTCTATAGTCCCCAGAGTGCTCACATTAAAAACTACCCTACACAGTGCTAGGGGCATGGGAAGGAATGTGCATTCTCTCACGCACACATTTTCATTCACCTGTCGATCTCCTGTAATCAGACTGCACTTTCTACCTGGAAAACAGTACAAAATACAAGCTGAGGTCTGTTCATCCTCCAGGACTCTTCTTAATATGCTATAGTGATCCTCTGTTGTTTTGAAGGCAATCTTGGCTGGGAGCTTAAGATCCTTCTCTACACAGTGTCTACAACACATGACTTCTCCCGCTATTCTGCCTTTAACTTTGTTCTTTCATCTGGAATACTCCTCTTTCTGATATCTGGTAGATCTAGACTCAACTCCAGGATCACCTCCTTCTGAAATCTTCATCTGGAATTTTTCAGGCTGAATATGTTCTCATAATATACTGGGTGCCCCTCTATTTTAGCAGTTACTCACTGGACTGTGAATATTGTCTTATTTGTTTGTTTCCTTGACTACGACTGTAAGTACTCATGAATATTTTCTGACTGAATGAATGAAAATATCCCCTGCCTACAGAACTTTGAGAAATAGCAACTTACTAGAGTATGACCATGTCTTTCCCTGAGAATTACAAGAATTTTCCTCTAATTTATAGTTTGGTACCAGTAATTTTCATGAAACTTTAGGTGGTTTTCAATTTAGGATTCTATAAAGCTTACAAGGACAAGGGTTATGAGGGAATAAACATGAAGTATTCGTGTTTATTGCCGTGCATTAAACATTATTCCAGCATCTCAGTATAGTTAAACTTCTCAAAATAACTGTTGCAAAACTACTAATTGGTGTTGATTTTTCATGAGTTAAAAAAATGTTCCAGGAAGGGCCAGTGATGCAGCTCAGTGGCGAAGCTCCTGCCTGGCAAATGCAAGGTCCTGAGTTCCACTCCTCGTACCCAAAACAAACACACAAAAAGTGTTCCAGGATATATTTTTTATTTGCTATATTGCTTCCTGATCACTGACAGACAGGCCTCACTCGATCTGCTTTCAAGTTTGTTACTTTGCTAATAATTTGTCAATAAAGTACCCATTCAGCAATACTTACCAACTATTGCAAGGCTTTTAGCCCAGAAGATTCTGTGTTGCTTGTTATGGGGAAGTGACTCAACGACAATGACACACACAGATGTGTCCACCAGGGTGCTCTTCTCAGTCTTCACTCTTCCTCGCTAAACTTCATTTTGGTCATCTTCTCTGAAATACACACGTCTGTGTTCACACTTGCATTCTATATTTGGAGACTCTACTTAGCCCAGAATTCTTGAGGGAAGATTCTGAGTAACAAGCAGCTGACCTGCGATAGAAAAACAGTGGGTGATGAGAAGGCGGCACGCACTGTACACATCTGAAGACACTCAAAGTCAATAATGTGAGCAACACAGAGGAGAAAGAAAACAAGTGTCTTGTTCTCCCCTGCTCCAGCCCCAAGAAAATCAAGAAATGGCAACATTTAGATTCTGAAGAACTCTCTAGCTGAAGCCTGTTTTTCTTTTTTTTAACTTGACACTGCATTTATTGGACATGATAACTTTCAGACTCTGAGCAATTGATTTTACTTTATCAAAGAGTCAAAAGTAATTATATTATTCTAGCACCACAAAGAATATTTTTATCATGCATTTCTCTTTATCCATGTAATTAAGTTAATACATTTTCAGTGTCAAATTAGCTGCTAGAAGCTTTGCTGCTATAGGCTGGGATAGGGCTGGGGAGATAGCTCAGTGGTCTAAGTGCCTGCCTGGCAAGCACAAAGACCCAGGTTTGATCCCCAGTACTACACTGGTGCCAGCCCTGGAACCCTGGGCATGCAGTGCCAGCCCCAAAACTGGGCATGGTGGCACACACCTATAATCCCAGCACTGGGGAAGCTGAGACAGAAGGATCACTATGAGTCCAAGCTGCCATAGTGAGACCCTGTACCAAATACATAAATAAATAAAGATTTTTAAAACTATATTAGAGGCTGGGATACTATAGTAGTCCTAGAAATTCCTTCCAGGTGGTTTTCCCTTCTTTGTTTCTTTCTGAGTGCTCCAGCTGCGTAAACCATCCTAAATCAGTCCTTTCAGTGAAAGTGGCTCCAACAGGTTCTTTCCCGCATAAGCAACCACATTACTACAGCAGGATTTGTTTGTAGAAAATGAATGGCCTTCCAGCCACAGGTGACTGTGATGGGGACGGTGCTGGCAAAGCAGCCTGGCGTGGGCTGGGCAGAAAGAGGCCAACCACTTCCAGGGAGTAGATGTGAGGGCCTGCAGCTCTGCTGCCCAGTTAGGCACATTCTCAACATGGTGGTCGGGATTGAACTGGATTTTTTTTCCCTCTGGGGCGGAAATGCATCCAAAGAAGCACAGTCCAGTGTTGAGCACATTGAACAATGCTGAGCACATTTTCTGGTCCTCTAAAGCTGGCTTTGTCTCCTGAGTTGGCCTGGCTGACTCCTCGGGCTGTTGAAGAGGTGACCTCCGGGTTCCTTCATGCCCTGCGGTTCTCTGCAGCAGTCTCACCAAAGTCACTGAAAGGGATGAACAAAGCATCTCTGTCATCTCCTCCCCTCTGGAGCTCTTGTCAATGAAGCTCAAGCTCTGGCTCAGGGGAGAGCTGCCAGGCTCAGAAACCGCACTACAGTTCCTTTTTTTTCTTAGTAATCTCTATTTCTAAAAGAGTAAAAGAGGCTATGTGAGAGGGCAGAGAGAGAGAGAGAGAGAGAGAGGAGGAGAGAGAGAGAGAGAGTCAGACAGACAGACAGAGACAGAGAGACAGAGACAGAAAGACAGAGACAGAGACAGGAACAGAGAGACAGAGACAGGGACAGAGAGACAGAGACAGAGAGAGATTGAGCGAGAGTAGCTATAAGTTGTATATAATAAAAATCTACCCTCTCTAGTGTATGATGAGTCAAGCATGATCTTGACTCACACAATGGTTGCATAATCACCAGCATAATGAAGCTACGACGTATTTCTGTGATCCTAACAATTCCTCTGCGTCCCTTTGTTGTCAATCCTTCCCTCCGCCTCCTCCATCTAGCTGCCACTTATCTAGTTTCCATTCCTGTAGTCCCCTCTCCTGCTCCAGTGTCATAGAAATGGAATTATACTCGACCTATATCAATATCCTGATCAAAGCAACGCGTGTGCAGCCCGACTCTTGGGCAGCGTGTCTCACCTTCAGGCTTTGCTTGAATTTTTTTTTTTCCAGAATGACTAAGATTACCTTAAAGCATATTTTCTCGATTATGGTCTTTCATGTGAATGCTTGTTCCCACTGGAATGTGAGGGCATGGATTTTTGCCTGTTCGGCTCAGTATCTCCAGGGTTCAGGAGACTACCTGACATTTTAGACATGTTCAGTAAATATTTGTTGAATGACCTGCAGAATGCATGAGGAGATTGGCTCTTCCCAGGGTCCTCTCCTTTGTACTCCTGCCAACTTTGTTAAAAGGATGATTTTTCCTACAAAATGTGTTAATCTGGGGATTGCTATGTGGCCAATGTAGACAATTATCTGCAAGTAATACAATTAGAAGTAATTAGGCTGACCCAGATTATGAATTGTCTTTTAAATTCACTTTCTAGATGATTAGATTACCCAGAATAGAACTGGCTTGAAGCGAGCAAAATGGAAATGATGATAGTAGCAAATTTCACAGGGTTGTTGTGGGGGTTAAATGACTTAATATAAGAGAAGGGTTTACCACAGTGGTTTGCAACTGGGAGCTGTTTTGCCAATATCTGTAGGCAACTTTGTGTTGCTGTTGTCAAAACTGCCTGAACACCCTAGAAAGGACAGGGCCCCAACAGAGGATTGTATTTTAGGTATTCTAAATGTCAATAGTGCTACTAATAAGATCCGGGGTTAGAACAGCGTTGGGTGCATAGAAATGTTATATTCATGCTTTATAGGCAGACCTTTCCGGTGTACCTTGTCTCACGCAGCCTGATGCTCTTCTGGGGTGAGAGCAGTCAGTTTGTTCAAACTCTGGGCTTGAAACCTAGCTCTGCTCTTCATTAACTACCTGACTTTGAGGAGGTTATTTAACTTCTCTGTAGGTGTGTGTGTGTGTAAAATTGAATTAATAGCAGTTTCTCCCTTAAAGAATTGGTAGGGGGTTGAATAAAATAATCCATATGAATCATTCATATATTTCCAGTTGCACATAACAAATATTTGATAAGATGCTATTGATCACTGCTGTTGTTCTTGTGTTCCCCCCCAAGTGGTCTTTCTGCAAAATATAATAGAAACTGGGGATGGTTTCAACTAGGAAAAAAATGTTATTCATATAAAGTATACACATGTGTGTTTTATGTAATAATAGATAACTACATAAAAATGAAATCTGAGTCAATATTTTTAAAGGTGTTACTTATAAGTGTGATGATGCTGCCTTTCTGGTAGAGCAGCTCCTTGAAGAGAAAATGTTTTCTCATTTAGAAAATTTGTATCTAGCACACAGTGTACAATGATTTCATTGAAGCTTTCAATCCTCACTAGAAGTGTTAAAGTTTTGTGAGAATCTGGATGTCAGGTATGAAAGACAATACATGAAAGTTAAATTCAAAGCAGCAGCAATCGGATTTTCAATTTATTAACATGTCCATGTTTTATATTTGCTAATCTCTCTTTTTCCTTTATTGGAATAGAAGGGAAAAGACCATAGTGGGCAAGTAATTACAGACTGGCAGCCATTGGCTATATTCTCATTTTGTAATCAAATATTTGTGAAGGCACTTTGGAAATCACAAAGTGTAACTATGGAAACGTGGACCATTCCATTATTATCAACTCCCACAAGTTACTACCCCATCAGGTATTTCTTTGTTAGGACAGGTCACGCTTGTTTACATCTGTTAGTATGCAGACCCAGCAGCTCAAATCAAAATGCAATTTTGTATTTAAGAATTAAATACTACCTTAGAAACTACAAATTATTTTGTATAATGTTATAAGTGCAATGATAGAGAACTCTTTCTCAGGGCCAGCGAGATAGCTCAGGGCACTAAGCACCCGCTTAGGCAAGTGCAGGGACCAGGGTTTGATCCCTGGCACTACTTGCTGCACCGGTCCCTGGCACTACATGCTGAGGTGGTGACTGAGACCAGGCATGATGACCCATGCCTGTAATCCCAGAGCTGGGGACAGGAGGGTCACTAGGAGTCCGAGCTGCAAAGTGAGACCCTGTACCAAATGCATAAAAACAAACCAACAAACAAACACCAAAGTGTTTCTTAGCCCCAAACATTCAGGCATATACTCTACAATACTTTATAATCTGTCACATTATAAATGTGACAGAATGAGGGGAAGATTGGTAATGTAGCTCAGCAGTACAGGACTTGCCAAGCATGTGTGAGACTCACCCTCAGCACTGGGATAACAAAAGAAAAGAAAGACAGGGGATTAAAAAAACACCTCTATATATGAAAGGAAAAGGAAAAGGCACGTATATGACAAAAAATACATAGTCCCAATACAGGCTTATTAGTCAACTAGAATAGTATGAATGTCCCAATAAAGGACATGGATGGGAAATTCACAACAAAAGAAGTTAAAATCAGCAGCATGTACAAGAAATGTTTAGAATTACTAGTGAAGAAATGCCAATTTAGACAAAGCTGTGTTTGTTTCACATTAGCAAAGGCCAGCAGAACAATGTGGCTAGTGTTGAAGTTCGGTGCTGTAGGGACGCTTCTCCACAGTTGACGGACCCAACTTTTCTGGAGGACAATTGGCTATGTGAATGAAGACCTACAAACATCTTTAGGGCTTTTTCTCTTAGTAATTCTACCTTATAACCAGACTCATAAAGATTTGTATGTACAAATGTTTGCATTATTATATTATATATAAAAATTTTAGAATGATGTATAGTTGAAATATGATCCATTTGTGGATTATTAAAAATTGAATGCAGGCTTTAAGAAGAACTTTAGTAGTGTTGAGTGACTGAGAGGTGACGGTACAGGAAGGAGAAATTTCAGAGGATGGTGCCAATTTAATAGGACATACCCCAAGAGTACAGCTAGGCAGCAAGGGACCCTGACCCATCCTCAGGGCCTGGGAGGCCCCTCAGCTTTCCACAGTTCCTCAAGGTACATTAAGCAGATTAAATTCTAATGACAACCCAGAGCCATACACTTAAAGGGCTGGCACCCCGACAGCTCTGATCTTCGTAGTATATCTATCAAAGCCACAAATAACATGGTTAGAGAAAGTTGTTTACACATTGTTTAATGCTTGTTTATTTCAGGTTTGTCTATGTTTCCAAGTTTTCTGTTGCTTCAGTTCTATCTTTAAAATAAAATAAAAGGTCAAATAGAATTGAGGGTTAGCACACTTATGCTTTTTTTTTTTTTTGAGGCATTATCATTTTAAATTGGATTGCCTACAAGAAACTGTGACTCCATTCCTAAATGTTAGGGATCACTGGTGTTTAAAATACAAATATTTAATGATGTATTTTATATATTTAGTAATTTCAGTAATATTAAATTTTAGTAATTTTGGATAACGGTAGGGATCAAAATCCAGGAACGGAGCATGCAGGACGAGGACTCAGCACTGAGCTTCATCCTGAGCCCTGTAAAACATTTTAGTGGATGAATTATGACAATCAGAAAGAGGGCCCGCCAAATAGCTCAGCCGATACCCAGAGCCTGCCGGGTCGGCTCCACCCTTGGGGCGCACTGAGACAGCGAATGAGACTAGGCATGG
Organism: Tympanoctomys barrerae; assembly: GCA_002564285.1. Classification (NCBI taxonomy): domain Eukaryota; kingdom Metazoa; phylum Chordata; class Mammalia; order Rodentia; family Octodontidae; genus Tympanoctomys; species Tympanoctomys barrerae. The sequence continues at coordinate 90 of NDGN011152311.1, read as the reverse complement.
TGGCGAATGCCTGTGATACCAACAATTTGGAGGCTGTAAACGAGTTCAATCTACGCAGTAAGACCCTGTAGACCCTGTCGTAAATTAAAA
>NDGN011152286.1:0-29665 GCA_002564285.1 Tympanoctomys barrerae | reverse complement strand
GTGTCTCTCTGCAGACACCGAGCTAATCATGGGGTTACAAAGACGACCAAGATGCTGTCTCCTCATTAAGGCGGCCACAATCTATCATCAGCCCTTTTGTTCACGCGAGTGTTAATACTCGCTTACACTGAGCTTCTCTAAACTCAGGGACCCCCAGCCTGTGTTTGCGGAGGAGTAGCTGGGTGAGGTGCTGGGGGCCAAGCACCAGCTGTGTCCTTCACATCTGCGCCGGGGAGAGTCACCTGCACTTCCTTTGTCCTGCTTCTGGGAGGTGGAGGCCGAGGGATGTTTGACGTGGGGTCTTGGCGCCCGTGTCTTCATTGACCACCACGTCTGATGTCTGAGGGTTGCTCCTCCTGGCCCTTACCCGCCTCTGCACACCCCTCTGAGCGCCCCGCTGGGGCCCAGGAAGCCAGGGCCTGGTGTTCTGAGCACAGGTAAGTGCCAGTGCACGCCCAGGCCCGGGGTCGGGCACAGAGCTGCTCAGCGGTGGGGCGTCCTCTTCTCAGTGTCCGCAGGGAGCTCCTGGCACCCCAGGCCCCTGGTTCTGGGGTGACCTGCTGATTCCTCCCTGGAATGCGTGCTTTCCCTGTGACTCGCTGTATTGACTCATCTGATTTTGCAGCCGAGTAACTGATGAATTAATAATCCCAAATAATGGCCGGCCCCGTAGACGCTAATGCTTCTCTGCGGGATAAATGAAAAGCAGAGTACAGCGGGGAAGGGGAGAGGTCTCCGAGCTTATTAATTTAGCAGTCTAAGTGAGAGTCAGAATCTGGGCCTGAATAAACACGAGGGGTTTGTTCGGTCCCTGAGGTCTTTGAGAAAGTCAGCTATTGAAAGGCTCGCCTCGAAAGCTTTTAACCCCTGCGTAATTACCACCGAGCTCACTACCATTTCAGTTCCATTAATCCAGATTTGGAGCAATTTTCCTGCTGTCGTTAGCCCAGGTTAAGTGAGTTTGTTTTTTATAATTGTGTCCTGGTAATATCAAGCCGATGTGACGCTGGCCAGGAGCCCTGCGGCTACAAGCAGCCTGCGCCGAGCGTCCTGCCGAGTCTAGACGTCAAGCCAGCGCAGTCTTGGTTTCTACACAAGGTGCCTGCACAGAGCACAGTGGCCAGGAGTGTGCGTGCATGCCCTGCCACCCACTGGCACGCACACACGCATATGCACAGGCCTATCTGTACTCACACACTCATGCACACTCACATGCACGCATGCACTCACACTCACGAGGCCAAGTCAGCCTGGAGCCATCGAAGGCAGTCTCTGTGCGGCATCAGCGCCGGCCTCCTGGTTGAGGCACAATGAGCCAACCGTGTTTGTATAGTACTTGATGCTAAAGTGGGCAACAGCTTTGCAAGATGTTCCTTGCTATGGTTTAGATCTAGAATGTTCCTCAAAACTCTCCTGTTCCGAGATAGATCCTGGGGCGAGGCTGTGGGTGCCTGGGGTGTGACCTGGAAGGTGGCATTCTCGTTCCCGGCTGGCCCTCGCCTCTCTCTGCTTCCTGGCGGCCGCGGCAGGAGCAGCTGTCTGAGCCTGCCCTTCGGCCATGCCAATTCCTGCTGAGCACTGACTAAACCCACAGCGACTGTAAGCCACAGCAAGCCGCTCCTCCTGGAAGCTGCAGCTGTTAGGTGTTTTGTCCCGGGGGCAGGAGAGCTGACCATGGCATCACCTGTGGGGGACTGGCGGGCATCACCTGTGGGGGACTGGCAAGCATCACCTGTGGGGGACTGGCGGGCATCACCTGGGACCTCTCCGATTCCTGCTTGCAAGTGCGTGTCAGTCGACAACTACCTCATGATAAAATGTTAAATCCAACAATGTCGGCACTCATACCCTTAATTGCTATCCGAATGAGCTCACTGTAATACATGCTTCCTTTGAAACCTTCCCACAGGTAATCTCGGTGGGACTCTAAAGATTACAGATACGTGGAGGTATATTTAGGGATTCACACTGGGGTGTTACTCACTTCTCTGTGCTTGACTTTGTACACAAGTCTGTTTGCTGAGACACTTCGGAAGTCCCTGAGAAGTACTTCCCTGACGTTCCCTGTGGGTGCGCTCTGTGCGAAGGAGCTCCCACCTCCCTGCTCAGGTTCCAGGCAGCACTCACGCGGGCACCTGTGCTAGGCACCTGGGAGACTGTTGTATGTGGCCAAGCTGGCCCAGCCACGTCTCTGTGGGGACACAGCCACACCCGTGGCTCTGATGTCGGCAGTGGCTGCTTCCTCACAGAGCTGGGGCTGAGCAGCTGCCACTCAGCCCCTGGGCTGGAGGCCCGTGGGCATCTGAGCCCCACTGGGGGAATCTGTGCCCCCTACAGGGAGCGCTAGCTTCAGGATGCCCAGGATGGGCTTTGTCACCTTGGGGACCTGAGGCCCAGGCCTTGTCTTTACTTCTCCGCAGGGCCACTCAGCCTCCTGCCCTGTTCACTACTCCTGACAGCCAACCTTTGCCACCAAGTGCGACCTGGGCAGGTGTCCCCCTGATTCCACACTCCCCTACCTCCCTGATGTGTCCTGGGTTCTGCGTGTCCATTAGGGGACCAGGTCTGCATCAGGGACTCTGGCGGAGGGGTGAGAGGTGGAATAAATAAAGCAAGAAGATAGGTGACTTAACGCTTACAATGTGCTTCATCTTGATTTCCAAAACCCATGAAGAAGACCCATGTTGAGAAAGCGGGTGTGAGAGCTGACTGTGGTGGCAATGTGGGTGCACGAGGGACCTACTGAATCAGTGGCATGCAGCTCTGGGCATGTCTGGGGGTGACTGACAGGCAGCTGCAAACTGAGGAGGGGAGACCCGCCCGGATGTGTGCGGTGCCAACCGACGGATGGGCTTGCAGCCTGGACGGAATGAGCAGGGAAGAAGAGCGCCTGCCTTTGCCATTTTGGAGCGGCTGCGGGCTTCGCCATCACCTTGGGGTGTCTGTCTCTCCTTCAGCCTCTAGCACGGACTCTTGTGGGACTCTGCGTGAGCCCCAGGACTCCGAGCTCTGCCGGGACCCTCAGTCTCTCCGGCAGCTGTCCACCATAGCTTCTCCCAGCCCTCACTCGGAAGGTCGCCACTGAAAGCCTTGCTGTAAACCCTTCATAATCCTCCCGATTCCTCTCCCAATTTAACCCTCCAGATAGTTCAATCTGACCCTCTAGCGAACCCTACGGAAACAAGTAAGCAAAAAATCAACAACCAAGACATGGAGGGACTTTAGCTGAAAGTACCTGCCGAGTATTTCCAGCAACCGCACTGAGGATCTTCAAGGAGATCAGCAAATGCATAGCTGGCATGATAACTGAAAGACAAAACCCAGCGCCAGAAGTGAGGGAGCAAAGCTAGGGAGGGAGAGGAGGCCCCCCGCCCGGCGTTGTGCAGGCAAGAATGGGACTTGGAAAGAAACAGGCATGCGCCCAGCTATGGCCCCCGAGTTATGGGAGGCTGAGGCCGAAGGATCACAAGCTCAGGCCCAGCCCAGGACAACTTTGTGATTTAGGGAGACTGTCTCAACACGCAGAGCTGGGATATAGCTCAGTGTGAAGGCTCTGGGTTCAGTACATGCAAACAAATGGAAACAGCTAACATCCTCGCAAGCTGAGCATATGGAGGGTGCAGTAGACCAGGGAGAAGCGTCCACGGGGAGCTGGCGGGCCGTGTTCTCAGGAGTGCTGCACACTGGGGCCCTTGGGGGAGGCAGGAGCAGCCCTCGCAGTGCCTTGAGGCCCGAAGGAAGGAGCCAGGGTGGGCACCGGCTGAGCAGCAGCCCCCGCCGTGCTTGGAGCTTGAGATTCCCCGGGTCTGCACGGCCACGGCATGAGGCGGGGTGTGGTGGGACTGGGCGTTGGGCCTGCGGAGTCCCGGCTGCACGCTCCCTGAGTAGGACGGTGCAAAGGAGGCGCGCAGTGGGAAGGAGCGGGCAGGAGGTCACCGTGGACGCGGTGGACTGGACGCACAAATCCCGAGCCCCGGGAGCACGAGCTTGGAAACCCAGCCTTGAGGATGCAGGCGCCACACGGGCGGAGGAACTGCGTGGGCAGAAGCCGAGCAAAGCCACAACCTTGAAAACAAGGGACCAGAAAGATGGGCCGCGCAGACAGACGGCAGCAGCGGCCGAGCTGGACTAATGCGGGGGAAGGTGCGTGGGGCGAGGGGCGCAGCGTGTGGAAAACGACAGCGTGTGCCGCAGGCGTGGGCCGCGCCCCCACGGCTTCCACTCGGAAGCAGAAGCCTCAGCGAAGGAGACGACGCGACTGCGCGCGTCCTGCAGGGTGCGCCTGGTCCCTGCTGCGCTCGCGGCTGCAGGTACAGTCCTCACCGCAGAGGCGGCGGGGCCTGTGTGCGACACGCGCCCCGCACCGCTCTTCTCTACCAGGTATGAAACATTTATGAAAATTAATGCCGCAACGAACCCTAGTGAAGCTTTAATGTTTTAATTGGACTATTTTTCTGTAGTGACTGCAATAAATGAAACGTAAGTAGAGAAATTTTTAGACGCTTGAAAGATGCTTCTTTGGAAGTTGAATTCCTAAGAAAACCACAGCAAAGAGCACAGTCAGGCTCTGGCTACAGAGGCTCCCCGGCACCACGGCACCACGGCAGTGTCGCAGGAGGGCGCGGGAGCCGGACAGAGCCCAGGACCAGGTCCCGGATGCCACTCGTGCGCAGCGGCGTGAGCACCTGCTAGGTCGGAGCAGTGCGTGTCCGGTCCCCTGCGGAGTATGGGCTATGACGTCACCGGGCTATGACGTCACCGTTTTACAGACTTACGAAGCTCTTCTGTTTGTTACTGTGGTCACGTGTCTCTCCCTCGGTGGTGAACGTCCCGCTGCTCAGCAGCGCTTGGTGCAGCGGAGAGGCGCGGAGACTAGGCCGCACCAGCGCTGTGGAGCTGGGGGATCCATGGGCTCCTGGAGTTACTGGTGGAAGTCGGCGTTCCTCTTAGGTCAGCAGTGGAATTAAACCCAGTAAAGGTGAAAGAAACCCTTAAGACGAGCAAAGCCCCACGAGGTGCAAAACGCCAGCGGGATTTAACAAGCCCATTATTTTTTTAGTTTAAGGAATAACCTCAACACGACTGACTGAAGGTGGCGCACGTCAGTAGGCGAAGCTCGCTGCACTTGGGTGACGCAGAGCTCTGAAAGCGCGCGGGGCTCGCCGGCCACGAGGTCAGCCAGCTGTCTGGCCGCCGGGACACGACGGCGCTGATTTCTATCAGGGTTTTGAAGGTAACAGTTAGTGCTTAAAATTGTTACTTTGACCAACTTTATATGTTTGTATCTATAATCTGAGCAACTACACTGCAGAGAGCGAAGTGCAGTTGAACAGCCCCTGCTGAATGCCTTGCATCTTATTTTTAACATTCTGTGTAGTGCCCAATGTCTTATCTATGATTTTTCTATTCTCTTTAAAATAAAAAAAAAAAAATCAAAACAGCTGGCGCAGCAATCCTCTCCCTGTCCCACGAGTCAGCTCTGTCCCGTGGTAATGCCCAGCAAGCCGGCAATTAACCCCGGGCACGGCTGAGACTGGCCCAGGTGGCTGGACAGCGGGGGCTGGGAGATGCCCTCCCAAAGAAGCAAGGCCGGAAGAGGCCGATCGCCATGCCGTTTTCCTACGGGGAATGCATGCTTCAAGTTTATCCTTTTTTTTTTTTTTTTTTCTGTAACAGGGGTTGAACTCAGGACCTTGCACTTGCCAGGCAAGTGCTTATTCTACTGAGCTATCCCCCCAGCCCCAAGTTTATCCTTCTTTGTGGCTAAGTAGTACTCCACCGTGGGTAAGTGCCAGGCTCGCCTTACCCACTTGTCTGTCCTGGGTATGTGCCATGGCTTCTCTCATAAGAGAAGCTCCCCATAGAAATAAGAAGCCGACAGAAAGGCAAGCACCAGGAAGTGAGGAGACAAGTCTTCCTCGAAGGGGAGGGAGATCAAGAGATGGAGAAGGCGGGAGAGAGGGGAAGGGAAGGGAACAGAAAAAGGTGAGGCTGTGTCATGTGCACATCCCGACACCACGCAGGGGCATGAATGCTATGTACCCCAAGTGAGGAGTAAGGGAGACTATTTTTTTTGTACTTTTAGGGACGGGTCTACAGTGTACTCAGGGTCTCACTACTAGATCAGACCTGTTTACAGCCTCCCAAGAGCTGGGATTACAGGCGCAGGTGCCACTACACCCAGGCTCAATTGCTGTCTCAGCATGCCCCGGGGTTGGGGCTGGCATGGCAGGCCCGGGGATTGAACCCCCGGCTTCTGCGCCTGCTTGCAGTTACTTTAACCCGCTGAGCTATTTGGCCGGCTCAGGAAGACTCTTTAAAAATGTAAATGGCACAAGATTGGAGAAGAAAGCACTCACTGCACCCTCCTGGCCTTGCGTGAGCAGGACACCTACGCCGCGGCTCCCGATGCTGCCGGATCAGGCCAACGTGCAGAGAGCTCCGCCCTGGGCTCCAAGCAGCAGTCAGGAATCGCATGGAGTAGGAAGAGAAGGCACTGGGCACCCTCCTGGGTCAGGCGATGCATGCACGGCTGCCGAGCGCCTGTGCCTGGGCGTCCTGCCCCCTGCCGGCGCCTCCGCGTTTCACCCGCTTCCTGTCCATGCTCTGCATCAAGGATGCTTCCCGGAGGGAGCATCTCAACAAGATAAAAGCTGCAAGGTCAGAGGCCTAGAACAGGCCACGTGTGGGTCCCACACGGCTGCTGTCCTGCAGCCCCCAGGCCTGCTGTACGCCCTGCTCCCCAGGCCTGAGGAGGACACACGCGATCCCCAGGAGGTGACGGCCGCCGAGTGTGGCTCCGTCCTTCCTTAAGAAGCCAGCTCTGGAGCAGAGAGCAGCGGAGCTCACTTCCTTCGGCCCTGAGGTGCGTGGCCGCCAGGGTCCCTTCCTGCTGCTGCGATGATGCGTTTCCTGATCCGGTGGCAGTTTTCTAGAGTACAGAGCTTAAACTCGGCCGTGGTCTTCAGGCACTCATCTACCTCCTGGGCTTTAGGATGTGGGGCAAACCTGGCAAGTTCCAGATGGGCAGGGCAGGGCAGGGCAGGGCAGTCCCAGGGCCTGGGGCACAGGCGGTCAGGGCAGGGGCACTGATGACCAGTGAGTGGACGGTCCTGTGTTCCTGACCTCCTGGGCCGCAGGCTGCTCCCTGTGGCAATCGGTTGTGCTGGGGCTGAGGCTGGGGTCAACCATCCCAGAGCTCAGAGAGATGTGTGCCCAGACCAGACCTAGGCAGGGTCGGGGAGGGGGAGCAGGGCCAGCAGCAGGCTGGCCACGTGGCGCCTGTGTCCAGGTGACCACCTGTGACTGCAACCGGAGCTCTGTGTGCTGACTGTGGGTGGGGGCAGAGACCAGTGACACCCCGCTGTGTGTGAGCAAGTGCCCGGCCTTGGGGTTCATCGCCATGACAAGTGTCATCAGGGGCTGGCTTTGAGGGCAGCCTGTGGAGCCCTGCTCTGGTTCCAATCCTGGGCTGCAAGCTCCAGTCTCCCCAGACTTCAGGAAGTCGGGGTGCTTGACCCGCAGCTGCTTCTGCTCACTGGGGTGCAGGTGCGGGGGGCAGTGTGGCTATTTCTGACTAGTGCTGCCCTGAGGGTCGGGCTGTAGAGTCTGCCCTTCCCCCCACCTGGAGCCTGTCCTGAGGACAGTATGACCATGTCGCTATTTATGGTGTCTCCTTTTAAGCCAACTTATTAATAAGCCAAGTGAGACTCAGGAATAAAATCATGAGAAGAAAATTACATTTGAAAATTCCCCTGAAGATTTACAGCTCCCTGACACACGGCCGCAGCCTTGGGAGCTCTCCCGAGAGGAGGACTTGGAGCGCTAGAACCCAGGGCTAATTAGCCAAATGGAGCCAGCCCAGACCTGCGCCCCCAGTGCAGACCACCATCCCCAAACACCTCCTCACACAGAGCTGGCGGGATGAGATGGATAGTGGTTGGCAACAGAGGCCGACCTGGGGCGCATCCTCCTGCAGCAGAAAAGCCTGGAGCTCGTTTGCAGAAGGGGCCTGTGCCCTGCTCCACACCTCTCAGATGGATGTGTCGGGCTTGGTGCTTCTCTCCTACCACAAACGTGGCCACTGTGGACCTTTGCGACCTGGTCCTGTGTGGCTCCTGGGTAGACCTGTGGACAAGCCGATCACCTGGGGCAGCCATCAGGGAGCCCCAGAGAGCTGCAGGCCTGTCCTCCCTCCGGCAGACCTCCGGTGCGGGGCAGGTGCCCACCCGCTCAGCTCTCAGTGGTGCTTGAGGCTCTCTGCCTGAGGGTTCGGCCGCACAGTACTGCAGTGGCTGAGGGCCTCCACTCACTGCCCCTGCCCTGTTACAGGCTTCTTTCGGGAAACTGATGAACATTACTGGAAGTGCTACATGCCATGCAGCCTACAGGCTGAGGTGTTGCTTCACCAGGCCACCGTCAGCAGCCCACGGAGCTGTGGCTGGCACTGGGTGGCCGCCTCCCAGCCCGAGGGCATCTGAGGCCAGGCTGCGGGTCACTTCCTCCCAGCTGTGGGGAGGCCTGCCTGTTCCCTCCAGCCTGCAGCCCCCTGGCTTCTTCCTGTGTGCACACGGGCATCTCTCTTAGGCGAGTCTGTCCAGATTCGCCTGAGGACATGGGTCACAGCGGGTCAGGCCCACCCCAGCCACCTTGTGCTTCCTGGATGACAGCAGTAAAGACCTTGGCTTCCGGGATGGTTGGCTACAACATGGGAATCTGGGCAGAAAGGATTCCATTCACAGTGCTGACTGACGGCACAGGTCTGGGTAGAAGAAGCCTGCAGCCACAGACGCAGGGGTGGTGGTGGCCAGCCAGGTCATGGCCCACAGGCTCCCCCCTCAGGGGCCGTACCAGAGCCCACTCCTCCCAGGCACCCCATGGATACACCCTAGCCAGACAAGGCAGGCAGCGGGGCTCAAGGGCAGACTCGACAGCTGGGAAACCTGATTTTGGTGGCATCGAGGTTGGCTACAGCAAGAGTTGGTCTGTGCCCGAGTGACTTCATCAGCCTCAAGATAATCTGATCCAGGTGACGTCTGTCACTGCTCTGCTCTCCTGCCAGGGCTGCAAGCCCAGGATCATGCTGTGGGGCCGGGTGATGCTGCAAGGACCCTAGACAGGGCGGGCGAAGGTGCAGAAACCTCTGTGGGGTCCCCTGGGAGGAAGGGGCACCTGCTCCCTCTGGGAACTTTCTCTGACCTGTGGCCAGGCAGACCCAGGCTTGGTTTTAAATAATACAATTAAAAATTCCACCTCTGAAACATGGTAATTGTAATCTGTCTCATCTCTAAGTGTAATTATATTAAACTCCAATTTTCCCTCAAATATGCATTCTAATTCAATTTTCCTTTTTTCTCTTCTTAACTAAATCTATTATCATTCCCTCAGTTAAATTATGCTTATTTAATCTTTGATGAGACCTTTCTCAGGCAATCAGATGATTTAAATTAATGCCCCCAGCCTTGGACAAGGCCGGGCTCGGAGCCCCACGTCTGGGGGCACCATGGGGACAGCCGGGTTCCGAGTGCCGGCTTCCGGGGTCTCTCACCAGTGTCCCGTCCAGGAGGGGACCTCATGCCCCATCCCTGGGGAGGGGGGATGGCAGGTGGGCCAGGCCTGCTGTGGCCCTGCCGGGGTGGTGGCCGCGGGATGGGCACGTGTCCTTCGCTGGCCAGCTCAGCCAGCATCCACAGCCCGCAGCCTCTGCAGAGCAGCAGTGATCGCTGAGGACACCGTGCTGACCCCATGCGTCTTCTCATTGTCATATTACTTAATTAGGTATAAATCCCTTAAGGGTATAGATTTTCTGTGACCGTTAAACCAGACTAGGGTATGAATTTAATACAAAAATAATTGACAAAGCAAAGCAAAGGAAAACAAAACAGTAAAATTACTGTCTTCTGCTCAGAAGCAGGAGGTATCAGAGAGGAGCACAACTGTGGCCAGGCAGGAAGGTCCTGCAGGCTGGGCTGTGTAAGTCCCACCTGCCCAAGGGGACAGGGACAGCAGCCGGACTCCCGGCCCTTCTTTGTGTCTCCACAGTGAAGCTCTGGGCCCCGAGTGTGGGCTGCGGCCACCTCCATCCCTTCATGCTCCTGCAGTGAGTGGGAGCCACGACAGGTCTCCAGGCCTGGGTGTGGGAACAGCTCAAGACCTGCCCAGGCCTGTCTGCTGGACATGGAAGCTCCCAGGTGACCCCGCCTGTGCCCAGTGGTCCAGGCCTGAGGTCCCTACCCCCACCTCTGCTTCCTGATCCCTGAGCGTTGTGGGGCTTGGGTGCCCAAGGTGCTGCAGGGCAGGGTAGTTAGTGGGGACTCGCTGGGTGACCTCTAGGAAGGACGCAGGGGACAGGAACACAGAAGCAGACCTGAATGGCCCCTGTGAGCCTCAGTTTCCCTGGCCCCATCGGCTCTACGAGTGACCACACCCAACAGGATGCCCAGCCTGAGAGGCTATGGTGAATCCAGTAGTGTGTTGATTCACCGTGGGCTTGTGAACACCCTCAAGGAAGCCAAATCCCCAGAATTCAAGCTGTTTCCCACAGTGATGCTGCCTACAGAGACGATGGCGGGGTCCTCGGTGGCTTACCTAAGTGGCAGGCCAGTGTCTCCTCCTGCTTCTGTCATAGGCTCCTTCGCCCACAACAAAGCCACAGCCCTCAGGGACCTGGTACAGCTGGAGGGAGGACTGGCACCCTCCCTGGTGTCCCTGGGTGTCCCCAGCACTGTGCTGCAGGGGCCCTGTCTGCCGCTCCCTGCCCCAGCCTGTGTCTCCCCACCTGGCTGAGCCCTGAGACTTTCAAGGAAAAGCGGACACGGGGGCTCCAGGCTCTGGGCTCTCGCAGGGAGGGGGAGACGGCGCCAGGACACGCACGCTTGTGCGCTGGCTGTGCTGGAGCGCGGCGAGCCAGGCATCTGTCTTCTGACTCTCCTCCAGCGTGTGCGGCACTGTGCTCTGCGCGCTGCCCTGCCTGGGCCGCTCTTGCCTGTGGTCGTGGAAGGGCAGCGCTTCCGGTCACACTCAGGCCTTGGGGGAGCCCGGAGGAAAGGTGCTGGCGGGCCAGCGGCCAGCGCGTGGGAGGTCGCTCTGTCTCGGGATGGATTTCCGGCTTCTCAGGAAACTTCAGCTCTTCTCCGGAAGGTCCTCAGCTGACTGCTGAGGCCCACCAGGGGTCAAGGGGACAGTGTCCTCACTCCGTCAGGAGACTGTACGATGCAGCCGGCAGTGAGTGGTTAAAGGCCTGGGCCCCAGCCCGGCAGAGCTGGCCCCCAACCCTGCCGGCACTGCCTGCTCGGCGCTGGCCGCCCACGCCCGGTTCCCAGGTCAGTACCCCTCACAGCGCACTGGCACGCCGCTATTCTGCCTACACCCCGAAGGCACCAACTCTGTCCCAGAACTTGGGAGAGTCTCCAGGGATGTGTGCTGTCCCCCATGACATCCTTTCAATATCAATCTATAAGCACATTGGAGGTCACGTGACAAGGGACAAGCGAGGGAGGAGAACCATTCGCTGAATGTGTGAGTACACACAAAAGATCCGTGAGTGTAAACTAAGGATGAAATACTCATGGTGGCCCGCGTCCTCGTTTGCCAAATGGGTGACAGTCATGGCTGGCATCTGTGACCGCCATCGTCCACTGAATGTTCCACGGGCCTCGGGTCTCCAGCAAGCCCCGTTATTGGGCCTGCTCTCCTGCCTGGTGGGGTGGCCGCATCCATCTTGTGGCCCCATATCTGCTGTGCACCACTCCTCCATCTGGAGCTCAGGCCTCCGAGCAGCAGAGAATGGTCAGGGCAGGAGGAAGTAAGCCTTCAGGGAGTCAGTGGCCAGAGGCTGTGGGGACCAGCGCTGCTTCCATTTCCACCCCTAGATTTCTGAGCCGCACTTCTTTGCCATGCAAGGCTTTACCACAGAGCTAATGCTGGTCTTCAAAAGGACAGTTTAGCATCCCAGTGAGACACAGACCCCCATGCCCGACCTCCGTGACCACCCAGATGCACCAAGAAGCGTGCTCTATGAATTTCTGGGGTCGACGCTGAGCCCTTCCGACTGGTGTTGTCAAGCTCAGCAGCCACGTTATGCCCCTCGCCACTTGGCTTCCACACGCATCTCCTCAGACCACACTTTCCCTGCAAGAATACAACAGAACGCTTCTATTCTGTGTAATGTCACGACTATCCTTTCTATAACCAAGAACACCATGATCCCTTCCTCGAAGCCTCAGCAAGTCCAGCATTTTCAAAAGTCCAAGTCAAAGTCTCTTCAGAGACTCAAGGCAAACTCTTAGTTGTGACCCTCTACAGGAATGAGAACAAGCTACCGAATCCCAAAGTACGATGTCACAGCGAAACACCCATCAGCACACAAACCAAGTTCTTTATCTCATGAAGTCAAAGCATGAAATCATAACAAAAGGAGGTGAAAAGTGAAGTGGTTATTGAAAATTCAAGAAGAAAAATGGCTTCTGGTGGGTGTCCAGGTCGGGCTCCTTAAAGCGGACTCCCAGGGTCTTTCTCTCATCTAGGTCTTGCATGGGTCTGCAGAGAATGGCGACTGGCTTGGTTTTTCCCGAGATGGCCTCTCACAGGTGGCTCTGTGATTCCAAAAGAGCCCGTTGGGGTTAAGGCTTCATGATGTAGAGTTTAAAAAAACAGCCAGCTGGATTCAAAGGGCACTGATTTCAAAGGAAGTTGGCTACCCTGCATTTGTACGTTCTTCTAAGTCTGGCTCAGAAATAGAGGGAGGTGTTGATTTCCTTAGTGTAGTCTGCCTAGGAGTTTTCTTTGGGGAGGGTCTTACCTGTCCATTCTTATCTTACTTTTTATCCTTTTTCTTGTATTTGCTTTTAGATTTCCAATGTTGATAAGCTGCATGACTTGGACTAATTTTAGCTCAGTGTATATATGTATACTATTTTCATCGTGTCCTGCTGACTCTATCTTATGTGAGTTCCCTACTCTCTTCTTAAAAACTAACTTACTAACTAACCAACCAACTAACTAACTAAACTGATTTTTATAAGGAGCAAAATTTCAATTCTGAAAGGGAGGAATAGAAATCCAGACTGAAGTCTAGCGGGGCACGCATTAAGTCCTTTAACTCAGTGTCCAGTATGAGGGACACACGGTGGTGACACATGAGTTCCAGAGGGCTGGGGCAGCCCCACCCGTATGGCCTTGTCAGTGGAAACCTGCTGGGCCTCTCAGGGTGGTTCTGCTCCCTGCCTTTGTTCTTCTCAGCACACGCTCCCGGCCCCCCAGCTTCCTGCTGCTCTGTTGGCTCTGCTCTCTCAGCTCCACACGTGGCTTTTTCGGGGGTTCTTTGCCGGACCCCTCAGGCTTTCCTTCGCAATCTGGGTGGAAGTTTCCGTGACCCCACAGCTCTTGCACTCTGCATGCCTGTAAGCCCAGCACCATTTGGAGGAGCCAAGTCCTGTTGCTCGCAGCGACAGTGGCCAGGATGCCTTGAGCCATGGTGGTGGTGGCCACGTGGCTGGATGGCTGAACGTGGGAAAATGAATCCTACGGAGCCACTACCTGGGTAGCAGTTCTCAAGCAGAGGTCCCATGATTCTTCTCAAATTAAATGTTTATAATTTTTCACTCTTGAGGCTGCTGTGGGTAGGGTCTTTCTGATTCCTGAGATGCCCTCAAGGTATCGTTCTTCTCCCTGTACAAAGAATTTTTTAGTGCTGCTAATTTCATTAACAGCCATACCCTTTGTGCCCCCCAATTTACACATGGGCATTTCTGGGTCAAAATTTAAGTTTTCCATTTTTTTCTGCTCTGCTTTTTCATAGTCCACTTTGCACGGTCACTGCTCCCGTCTGGAACCTCAGGAGCCTGGCCTTTCTTGTTCTCACTGCTGTCAGCCTTTGGCCCTCTGAGCTCTAACCAGAACTGCTCACCAGGCTCTGCAGCCTCGCTCCCAGAACCTTTCCTACTTCCTCCTGTTGATCAGTCCCAAGGCTTCTATACCACATTACCAGGACTGGTCACAGCAAGAGCCTCACTTCTCGGGTACTGATCTCCTGGGCAGATCCCAAAGCCAGTTAAGTTGGCGCCATCAAGCGGAGCTCCAGGGGCCAGGCTCTGTGGACACAAGTTTCATGTACACAGGCTGTGTGGGGTGGAGGCTCAATGGAGGGGGCTCACGCAGGAGCCATGTGGACAGGTGGCTCACGGATGGGGACTGCTCAGCTGGGGCCCCCAGTAGAGCCGCTCAGGATTCAGCTCAGGTCGTGGGGACACAAAGGCCTTAGTCCAAGAGCTCTTTCTCCCCCGCTCCCGGGACCCTGGACCTGGCTCACCTGCACTTTCCCCAGCTGTCCTGCTCCCAACACAGTGGGACACCCAGGCCTGAGGACTCTTCTGGGGACTTCAGGTCCTCTGCCTATTGTGGAAAGAAATAATCAGTGCTCTCGGGGACAGTATTTGATACATAAACCTCGAAGGTGGTGGAGCGCTTGGTGAAGACTGTGTTCAGACCCTGAGCCACCCCATGGCTGCCTCTGAGCATTCTGCCCTGCAACTCGGGCCCAGTAGGATGTGGAGTCGAAAGCACAAGTGTTCAAATGTGGATACTTCTGTTAGTGCCGCATTTACATGGCAATGTTTTTAATTGCAAAAGCTTACCCACCAGTATGTAATTTTTTCAAATAATTAAAAGTGCTTTGTAAATTGTGACATTCTGATACTACAGAGTGAAAACTGATTATTTAAATATGGAGCTTAATTATGCTATAATTCACATTCAATAGACGGCCAGACATTTCTTAAATGAATGAAAATGTTCTATAAAATCAATTCATTATGTAAGAGCTGCACATAACCGACTTGCTGCTCCAGTACCCTCGTTTATATCTGGAGCACACGAGCTAGGAGAGGCCCTTCCTAGTGCCACTTGGCCTCACGGTGTGTGAGCACGCACGCCCGTGTGCCTGCGCGTGGCTAGGGTGTGTGCGCCTGCACGCCTGCGCCCCATATCCACTCAATGCCCATGTGCACGTGTGTGTGCATGCCTGTGTGATGTGTGCACACTCACCCCCACCGGGTCAGGTGGTGAGGCCGTGTCTTCCAGGATATGCCCCCTGGTGCCTACCACTGCGCTGCACGGAGCAAGGCCTTCCATCCCTGAGTGGCCCCAGGCTGGCCCCGCTGCTCCCCGGGCTCCACCCGGCCCACTAGGCCTGGGCAGGCCGGGACTGCGACACGGGGTCCTCCTTGCACGGCTCCCGTCCCGTGGGTTCCGTAGCAGGGCCTTCCACAGTGGGGCCGCCGTCTCCACAGCGCTGTGTGCCCAGCGGAGGAGGCCTCACCACACCTCCCGGGCCCTGCCTCTGCCCGCCCCACGAACCGCTGCAGGCCCGCAGCTCCCCAGGACTCCTGGACAGCAGGGCTCACGCGCCTCGGGCCGGGCCCCCTGACCCCGTGCCCTTGCGCTGTCTCACTGCCTTCCCTCCCAATTATGCTGGCACCTCACTTAGAAAAGTGCTTTTACGACACGCCCTCACATCTCCGCTCCCGCAGAGCTCCCGGCATCGCCACCCATAGAGGCTCACGATGCAGGCCCTGGAGCCCGAGCATCGGTCGCTGTGGACATCCACGTCTGTCCTGCCACCCAGCAGTGCCGGATGCGTCTCCCCTACTTGCTGCCCCCGGCCCGTGGGCAGGAAGAGGAAGCAGGATCCTGCCCTGTGGCCGACCCGCTCGGGGCGGAGCTTACTTTCCTCCACCTGTCACAGCTGGCAGGGAAGCCAGCGGCACCTCCGCCCGACCGCAGCCGGAAGGTGCTGGCGGAGGGGCTCCCGTCCCCCCACGTCAACCGGAAAGACTCCAGACTGCAGGACGGAGGCCGCACTGGAGGAGTCCTGCTCCGACCACCCCAGAACGATTTCAGCCCTGTGACCCTAAGTGAAGCGTGCCCGCCTCCTTTATTAAACTTCTACCCAAACTTAGACATCAAATGTTTTATTAATATTTCCTATCACCCTTACAAGTTAAACCAGCCATGAAAATTACCTTCAACAGAAAAAAATGTTGAAAATGTATTCATTTATGGGAGTCACCAGGCAGCCCTTCTTCAGTAATTTAATCAGAAGGGACGGAGGTGTGCTCGGATACATCTCCTCTGATGCGAATATCGAAATATTTAATTAATGTCAATCAGGCCTGAAGAGTGAGTCACAGCTGTCGCTGTGAGGATGGAGACGCTGCTGCACACCAGGGCCCCAGCCCGAGCTCAGACCCAGGGGCCAGGGTGTCCCACGGGAGGGGACCCTGTGGAGCCCACGGCAGTCGCCTTGGGCCAGGGCAGAGGGGCTTGGCGTGTGCTCGGGGGTAATGGGGAGGGGAGTGGCTCTTGTGCTGCCCACCCCCTTTTCTTGTCCTTCCTTCCTTTCTCTTTAAATTCTCATGAATAATTTGTGCCTTGCAGACAGCCCTGGGGTGCTAGACAGGCCCGTTAGAACACCCTGGGGTCAGACCTGGGCGCCCCACCCAGGCCCGAGAGGGACAGGGTTGAGGGACAAGGACACAGCAGGGAGCTAGGGCATGAGCACTGAGGAACCAGACAGGGCAAGGACGGCTGTGATGAAACCTCAGCAAATCCACACGGAAAGGCCACCTGGTCCCCTGGGGCTCTGGGCACCTGCAAACGCCACAGTACGGACCCGGCCTGGGCCCAGCCTCCCTGCGTGGTGTTCCATGGACTTTGGATGCATGACACTTCTTCCACAAACCTCCCGATGGGGGCCGAGACAGCTCCCCACTGGGCCACAGCTCCTGTCCACTCCTGGCTGTGATCCTCCCATGACTCCAGGCCTGAGAGACTCAGCGCTGCCCTGGGCTAGGAGTTCTGCCCTGGCCGTCCCCAGTAGGCATCGTCAGCGCGCCTTCCTCCCTGAGCCTCCTCCATGTTGGCCACTTCCCGCCCCAGGAGACCCCGAGCCCGGGAACCGCTCCCCGGAGGCCCTCTGATGACAAGCAGAGGCGCTCAGTGCCCCTCCCGTGCCACGGAACAAGGCCCAGGGGTCTGAGCAGCAGAGCTGAGGTGCTCCGGTGAACCCCCGAGGCCCTGGACGGTGTGGACTTCAGGTCTACGTGGACATCCACACCGGAGGCGACTGCAGCATCTGGGAAGTCCCTGTGCTGGAAACGCGTCGTGCGTGAGGTTTTGATGAACTGGAATTCGGCTGGTGGCCCTCCTCCTGTTCTGATCAGGATGGGACAGTGCAGGGGGACAGAGGCCCACACACGAAACTGAGCCACGGCTGGTGGTGAGATGGGCTCCGCCCACCAGGGGAGTAAGAGTATGCACATGAGCACCTGTGTGTGTGTGTGTGTGTGTGTGCGTGCGTGTGTGCACTGCTGCACATGTCTGCATCTGTGTGTATGTGTGTGTATTATGTGCAGCATGTGTCAGGAGCAGACACCTGCCCCTGCCTGCTGGGCCCTGCTCTGCCCAGGGACACCTGCAACTGCTGGCCCAGCCTATGCCCCACAGGCCTCTGCAGAGCCTCTTGGGAGGCCGTGGGCACCTTGATGGCCTGCAGCTCTGGCAGCCCGGGAGGTGCCAGGATGGCAGGCAGTCACAGCAGGGGACATGGGAGGAGGGACAGTGCTGATGACCACCAGGTGCTCCAGCCCCAGCAGCCCAGGCTGGCAGCAGCCAGGGCTGGCCCAGGCCCTCTGGAATCCTGGCTTCACAATGCAGGGCTCCGGGAAGGAGTATGGCCAGCCAAGGGGCCTCTGTGACCCTACCGAGGACATTAGCCTTGCTGTGACCTTGCTCATCGGGGCTGTACTGCCGGGTTCTGAGCGGAGGCTGTGTCAGCCCACCTGTCCCTAGATGTGCCAAGAGTCCAAGGACGAGAGCAGGAATGGGAACGCCCACTTGCGCTGCGGCTGCAACTGCATCCCGAGCAGGGGACCCGGGCACTTTGCTGGGGGAGCAGGGCAGGCGGCCTGAGCCGGCTGCGGAGGGGGCTGCGGAGAGAACGGCTAGCCTCCAGGCACTGCTCCTCTGCCCACCACCAGAGAGAGGCGGGCTGTGCCACAGGAGACGCGGGTGGAGGCTTGGCGGGTCGCACAGCTCCTGCTGCTGCCAACCGCGTGCGCGTGCGTGCACACACACACACACACACACACACACACACAGAACTGACTCTGGCCAGGTCTGCTTCCCCAAGGGCAGGAGGCAGAGCCTGGTCTGCAGGGGCAGAGGGCCACACAGCGCATAATTTTGCCCTCACAACCACCTTGACGTGTGCATTTGGTGGCACTGAGCCCATTCACATGGCTGTGCAGCTGTCACCACCTGTGTCCAGAGGAGGCTTTCATCTTCGACCTATTTCGTGGAGGACATCACCAGCTTTGCAGGTGTTGCAGCAGCTTTCAGCGTCTCCTTCCTTTAAAGTCCGATTGCGAGTCACTGGCAGGGAAGGGCTGCAAGGCCAGACCAACCACCCTCCTTTATCTGCACATCAGCTCGCAGGTGCTGGGCCACCTCCTCCCTCAGCCCTCTGCAGTCCCAAACATGCCTGTGTAAATGTGTCTTTACGTCGTGCTTTTAGCCTGCTGTGGAGGCGCGTGGCCACTCTGCAGCCACAGCTGCCTGAGGCTTTCAGCACGGTCCCCTGCAGCAGTAGGGGTCAGGGTCTATCTGTCTGGCTCTGCTTGGTGCCAGATCCATGGCTCTGAGCCAGGGCTGGGCCTCACACTGTCTCCCTGCTGCACGTCCTGGCCTAAGTGACTTTCCTGCAAGAATGAACCCACTCGCCTGTGGTCTCTCATGCAGAGTGGTGGGCTCCGGGTTTAACGTTGGGAGCTGCTACGCTGACTTTATTTTCAGGCACATCTTGTGAGGATCAAGCACCTCTACGCTTGTTACCCAACTCAGGGCCACGCAGTGACACGGCACGCTCACCCTGGAGTCAGCGGGGGCACTGTGGCACAGGCAGGGAAGGGTCCAAACCCTACTGCAGGAGTGTGCCTTGCTGACTCCAGACAGAAGCAGGATTCTGAACTGGGCTTGTGCCCCTCAGGAAGAGGGGACCCATCTGTGATGCTGATGGGCTGAGTCCAATGGTCAGCACCACGGACAGCGCAAAGCGCCCCCCCCAGCTCCAAGGCACTTAAGGCCTGGGTGGGCGCAGGAGGGGTGGTTGCTGGGATTCTGGCCAGCTCCTCCCACGGGCTGGCCCTGCGCAGTGGACCCTGGCAGGGAGGCCTAGGCTGTGCCCACCACCTGAATGGGTGTCAGCAGTGTGAGTCATTGAGCCTTGAGTCACAGCTCAATGGGCACAGTGGGAGGTGTCGCCTTCAGTCATCCCCAGAGCCCAGTGGGGGCAGAGATGGGGATTTTCCTCACCCAGGAAAGACAGAGGAGGGTGTGGATGCTGAGGCCACCAGGCCAAGCAGCGATGTGACAGGAGCTGCTGCTGGCAGGCAGCTGGGTGGGTGCATGTGTGACCGTCCCTGCTGGGCACAGAAGGGGCTGCGCTTATGTCCACAGGGGTGTCCAGCCTCCAAGATCCCTGGTGCAGAGAGGAGAAGGTGACACTCAGGCTACAGAGCAGGCAGGACGCTGGATGGGGCCGGGCAGCCGCAGGCGCTGTCCTGCTCAGGCTCTCTGTCCAGACTCCTGGGCCTCTGGGCGGCAGCCCTCAGCTGTCCTGCCTCGCTGGAGGAATCCCCCAAGAGAAGTGGCGCACCTCTGTGGGAAGCCCTGCTCTGTCCCTGGGTTTGTATGGATTTTAATTAAAAACAAACCATTGTCATGGTCCCTGCTGAAGCTGGGGCACATCCCCGGATCCGGATCCAGTGGACCTTGGTGGCCCGCGTACCCCCACCCCTGCCCACTTCAGCAGGGGGCCACGTGTCAGCTCCAGGGCCTCCCAGCACCTGCACTGGGGTGTACTGCCCGCCTCTTCTGGTGAGCTGTGGTGGCCGGCCTTCCTTCTGCACAGCCCCTTCCATCTGCATAATTTGCGTTGAGGCGGACGCCACGGGCAGCCGGCCTGCTCCCACTCGCCCATCCAGATTGGAGCCCGGGCAGCTGCCATCCATCATGCTTGGACTCCAGCCTGCGAGCTGGGCACGGCTGTCCACTCTCGGGCCTGCCGGCCCAAGCCCCTGCGAGACCAGTGATTGATTAACAAGCACAAGCCGAATCACTCTCCGTAATGGTGATGAATACGGCCCGGACCTTCCTGGCAATGATGGCTGTTTATCCAT
This sequence comes from Tympanoctomys barrerae, assembly GCA_002564285.1. Taxonomy (NCBI): domain Eukaryota; kingdom Metazoa; phylum Chordata; class Mammalia; order Rodentia; family Octodontidae; genus Tympanoctomys; species Tympanoctomys barrerae. Next base: position 9,431 of record NDGN011152286.1, on the reverse strand, counting down.
TTTTAGCCCTGCAAACAGCAATCAAGTTTCCTCAGCCGGCTATTAATTACCACAGCCCTGCAGGCCAGGGGCGGGCATGCAGGCTTCCTCTCCGGGTCCCATCTGTCCCCAGGAAGTGAGAGGACCCTTCTGCGCTCTTCTGCACAGTGTCCCGCCAAGCAGGTCCGCACGAGGACTGAGGTCGTCACCCAGCCCGCACTGTCCACCCAGCAAGCGGCATTAGGACCGCGTTTTCTGTGCAGGGAGCCTGGGGTGCCCTTCAGCCTCCTGCAGGGGGCTCCCCTCCTCTCTGGCCTTGCCCTCAAGCCCTGCTCCTGTGCTGTCCTGCCTCTAGCCTCAGGGTCTCCACGGCACTGTGGGTGGTGGTGGAGCAGTGAGGGCTGGAAGACCCAGGGTGAAGTTTACCCTTGTTACACCACACAGCTTTTGGGGTGAGGAGGCACACCCACCCCCTTCCTCCTGCCAGCCGAGGACTGTGGGGTCCCTCTGGGTTGTGCTTGAGGCTCAGGTTTGAAACATAAAGCCTAGCAATGGTAGTGTGCTAGGGTGTCTGGTGTCCCCCCAGCTCTGGTCCTGGGTCCTACGCCCAATGAAAGCCACTCCTGGTAGGTGTCGAGGCCAGTGAGGATTGCCCAGGTTGTCGTGCATTTCTGTCCTTCAAGACATGCGTCTTCTCCTGGGGGTGGCATCCTCCAGGAGGAGCAGGAGCCTCTACTTATCCTAAAGCTCTGCTGGGGAAGCAGGCAGTATGGAAGCTGGGTCTGCACTGCAGGGACAAGAGGGACATCATTCATTGTGCAGAGATGCAGGAATCTTGGCTTGCAGAGGGAAGGAGGCCCACAGATTTCTGCAAAGCTGCTGTCCTCTGCATGCAAATGTGTATTTAAAATTCATGTATTCCTCAAGGAAAGAGATAGGGGAGGGCAGAGCAGGGGCCTGGGAGTTCCAGGAGCGATCAGGAAAGGATCAATCAACTAATCAATAGATGGACGGAAGCTGTTTCCCACGTAAAGTCCAGTCTGACAGGACGAGGACAGCTGTCTTCGGGAGGACCCAGTGGCTGGTGCCTGCCAGGAGCTGGGCAGTCTCTAATCAGGGGTCCTGGTTAGGCCAATGGCCCCCTCAGCTTGAGCGCAGAATCAGGCTAGTGGAGTGGGCTCTGCGCTGCTCCAAGGCCTGGGGGTGTGGCCTCGGGTCTGCACACACCTTCCAGTCAGGAAGGGCTCCTAGGCAGCTCTGTGGGGGCCAGGGGTGTGCAGGGCCAGAGATGGCTGCTCTTTGGGGCCCCCATGGTGCTGGCATGCAGTGCCCAGGCCCCCCTACTCCTCCTGGCTGCTGAGGGTTGTGGCTCGGAGGGTCCCGGCTCCAGATCACCATGGAAGGTCCCGTGCTGCCTACCCCAGAGCTCTTCCACTTCTTCAAGTTCTCAAAGGCAGAAAGATGTTTCAGGTAAAGACAGGAAACAGCAAGAGTCACCCCTTGGAGAGCTCATTCATTCATTCATTCATTCATTCAGTGGATAATTATAAGGCAGCAAAATAGCTGCCTCGGGACAGAACAGAGCACAGTGAGCCCCGCGTTCCGATCTCTTGGGATTCAGGTCCTTTCAGGGTCACCAGCAAGCCCTGACGCCCACTTCAGCTATGACCTGAGCTGCCGTAGAAGAGGGGCTCAGCAGATGGCTGGGTCGGGCTGCAGCTTCACCACAGGAGGAGACTCTGGGGGCTGAGGTTGGTGGGCTCCGGAGCCCATTCACACACTGGCTGGCCTCATTCACACACACACACACACACACACACACGCACACACACGCGTTTAGTGAGGCCAGGGGCCGCACTTGGTGAGCACCTTGAGCCTGTCCACGAGGAGGCTTGGAGGTGGCGTGAGTGCTGTGCCTGCCACAGTGCAGGCAGCCTGGCCACAGTGTGAGGGAGGAAAACGGGCCTGCTCTGCTCCCTCTCGCTGTCTTGTGCCGCCTGAGCTGCTGCTCCTGTGCCACGCCACCCCGCCTCGAAGCCAGCTACTTATGGGCTGAATGCGCCACGAACTGTGAGCTAGATGAACTTTCCTCCTTCAGCTTTGGCATTGGGATTTTGTCCCAGAAATGAGAAAAGAGGAACCAAGGCGCCTTCCCACAGCCTGGCCGGCTGCAGCCCTCCCGGCTCTTCTCACTGCTGTGGTCTTCCTGGGCAGAACCGTCCCCCGTCTCCAGCATCTCCAACTTCCTGGGTGGCCCATCTGCACTGTCGCTTTGGTCTCTCTCTCAGCTTCACACGTGCATCTCCAGGGGCTCCTCAGGGACGCTGGCACTGTGGCACATGGCCTGGCCTTCCACGCCTTCCCTTGAAATCTGGGTGGACGCCTCCGTGCTCCTATAACGCTAGCATTCTGCATGCCTAACGTACCAGCACTGCCTGGATGACTCCGAGGTCGGACACCAGCTCCCGCGGCAGCCAGGCCCCTTGTGCTGGCCCTGAAGCGGCCTCCGAGCATCTGCGTGGCTGTGATGGGGGAACAGGCCCTGAGTGCCTCTGGATGAGCACAGTGGCCGGGCGCTCTCTCGTGACTGGGTAGGGAGGTCTCGCTGAGTCCCCAAGCGCCCTCTCGGCACCTTCACTCGTGCTCCAAGGCAAAGCTTTCTCCTGCTCCCCCATCATCCCTTCTTCTTCCCTCTGAAGTGCTGAGGACGGAAGCCAGGATCTTCCCATGGAGCTACCTCTCCTGCCATCTTTTATCTTGATTTATCTTTATGCTGAGGCAGCGTCTTCCTAAGTCGCTACTTTATGGAGACCATGCTCGAGTTTGCAACCCTCCTGACCGAGCGTCCTAGATTGGGTGACTACAGGCAGGCGCCACCACCACTGCTTAGTTTCTTCTTAATGACTATAGCAGCTTCAGCAAACACACTGCTCTCGGCCAGAAGCTTTCAGAGGCTTCTTTGATGGCCAGGTCAAATTTAAAAAATCTTTTGGTCCTTCTCTTTGCTCCTCCTTCTCACTGTGGCCAAAAGCAGACAACAGTGTCCCTGCCGCAGCCTGGATGTTGGGCTGCCTTAAAATTTCTTCCACAAGATGAATTTGTTCACCTCTTCAAAGTCAGATTCAGACAAAGCCTCAGGCCATGCACAGCACGGAGACAAGTTTTTAAGTCAGGAGGTCGCCTCAGTGGGCTCTGCTCTCAGCCACCTGCAGCCCAGTCTGCATCAGCTGTGCTCTTATCAGCACTCTCGTCAGCTGAGCTCCAAACCAGAACAACCGTAAACAGCCCTCTACAATCTCCAGATCCTGGCTTTCCAAAAATCATCCTTCAAACCAGGTCCAAAATCTTCTGAGCTACAGGACACCTCTCTCAGTACAAAGTTCCACGTCAGTCTCTTTTCTGTCGTTGCGACATAGTGACCTTACAAACACAACCTCAAGGAAGAGCTTTCAGCTTACAGTTTTAGACGATTCAGTCCAGGGCTGGCTGGCTGCAAGGAAGGGACACCACGAAGGCAGGGTGAGGAGGAGGCTGATGGTTGCTGAACTCATGGTGGCCAGGAAGAAGGGTGGCCTGGAGGAGCCAGAGAGGAAGCGGCCAAGGGCCAGATCCATTCCGAAGGTCACTTCCTCCAACGAAGCCCTGCCTCCTAATAGCCCATCCAGCAGCAAACTCTTGGACAGGTTAAGCCATCGGTGACATTAGTGCCCTCCTGACCAGCACCTGTGCCCGTCTCTGAACCCAGTCAGGTCAATGATCAAATCTAAGTCCCACAGAGGCCCAGCAAGGCGGACCAAGCATGGCACCAGCTGAGAACACCCTCCTTGAGGGCATCCCAGCCAGGGGAGCACTGCCCAGGCACCACACAAACGCCTCTGCACACCCACATCGCTGGCTGCAGGCGTCGGTCACCTCGCTCTGCAGTGTGCTCTGTGTCTTCTTCATGCCGCAGATGTCTGCTACCACCCCACGTCAGACATGCTTCCTCCTTGCTCTGTTACCATCCCTGGCGTGTTCTGCAGCACAATGCACTGCGATGCGTCTACTGACGGGCACTTGGGCTCCAGTTTCTGCTTCTCAAAGAAATAGTAAGCAATGGCGGTTGTGAGCAGGGCTGCAGAGGCGGAAGGGCTCTGTCTTCAGATGTGGGACTGCTGGCTGTTGGCCATCCCCATGGCCAGCCCCAGGTGGGTAAGGGGGAGAAGCCAGGGCCTGAGCTGGCCAGGACGTGGACATTTGTGGAGCACAGCCCAGGGTAGCTTGAGCTGCTCCTGGAGCCCCAGGCTCCCTCCTGGAAGGTGGGCGTGGTGTCACCAGGTCACTTACCATTTACAGACCAGCTACAGATTCAGGGCTGAGGACTGCAGTCTAGACAAGCAGAAGCCAAACGAGAGCTGCAGCCCCTCTTCTAGGCTGCAAGACACATACCTTCTCCATGCAGAGCTCACGTCACCCCAGGGGTGCAGAGCAGAGGAGCCCCCCGCTGTTGGCAGCAGAGTCCGGCTGGGCTGCTCCGCAGAGGCTGGTGAAGGCGCTAAGCATCAGCCAGGAGGCGGGGCCGGGGAGCCACCAGGGGCACCCTGGTCGCACTGTTCTGTGGCCCCTGGGTGCCTTGCCAGCCAGGACAGGAAGGGGCTCCAAGTGGGTTGGGCCCAGCCCCGCACCCTCCAGAAGCCTGGCCCAGCCCTGAGCTTGTGGTCCACCAGCCCCCTGCCCCTGCCAGGTGTCTCCTGAGACGCTCCCCGTACCGGGCCTCCAGAAGCCCTTGAAGCCAGGGTGGAGCTGAGCCCAAGTGCGCACATGAGTGTCTAGGCAGGGCCCAGGGGCTGCAGGAGGGTGCTGGGGTGCTCCTGTCCCCCAGCCAGGACCTGCAGCTGCAGAGCCAGCCTCCTGGGACGGAGAGCCCTGGCCCCTGATGGCAGTGAGCCAGAGCCCACTGCCCCTCCTGGGGCCACGCTGGGGCCAGGCTGAGGCCACACTGGGCAAGGCCACTCTGCTCCCAGCCCGGTCCTGACAGAAGAGGCTCCAGACCACGCAGCAGAGCGCCCTCCCCAAGTGCTTATGGGCCAGAGACACCGGCCCCCGGGAGCAGCACTGGAGGGGCAGGGCGTCGCGAGGCCCAGGGCTGCGTGCAGCTGGCGTGGCCTCGGCCCGCCCGGTCCCCCTCAAGGCACGGGCAGACGCTGGCCGGGCGCGCGCCGCCCTAGCCAGGATGTGCAGAGGCCGCTCTCCAAGGAGTGCGCGTGGAGTTAGAATTGGATTTCTGCTCAGATTGATTATCTAATGTGATAGAAAAATATACAGTCTAGGAGCAAATTTAGATTTCAGTGAAAAATTAAACTGTTATAGCAAGTTGGCCACTGAAGCATTAAATGCATTCTCTCTATAATTATATCTGCCGATCGCAGCGGCGAGCGGCTGTCACTCCAAGCCGACTTTCTCTGGGCCCTTAGGACACTGGCTCACAGACACTGCCACCGCCAGGAAAGGACGGGTGGGGTGTCCCAATTGATGTTCCAGCTTCTTTTCCAGTGGGAGAAGAGGCCACAAGGCACCCGTCTTAGGCACTCCAGGGCAATGTGGCCCCCGTGTTGGCCAGGGCTGGCAGGGGGTGGCCGGTCCTGCCTGCCCGGTGGTCAAGGGCACAGTCAGTGACCTGATAGGTGGCATTGCGAGCCCCTCCTGTGAGCCTCCAGCCACGTGCCTTCCTCCAGAGGCTTCTGAGAAGCAAATTCTTCCCATCAGCAGCCTGACGGGCCTCGATTGGTCGTTTCCGTCATGGGGCACAGCAGTCAGGTCCCCCACCCAGGCCCGGGTGTAGGGTCAATAGCAAGGAGACATTCGCGTAACTGGACTTCTGGATGGGTCACGCCTTCCCTGTCACACCTTCCCCTCCCTCTCCTCCGGACAGGCCTGGCCCTGATCCTCGCAGGGCTCAGTTCATGGTGAGAGGACATAAAGTCCCAAAGGTGCCCTGTGAAGGTGACACAGAGGGACAGGTGGCACAGAGCTCCTGGCCTGAGGTGGATGGTGGCCTCCAGCTGGGGGTCCCACCTGGCCGCTCCCTGTAGACCGTCCTGACTGCAGAGTCTCGCTGTTTCTGAGACTCCCAACTGAGTCGTGTGTGGAGACCCCGTGGGGACAGTGCCATTGTGGCACAAGCTGGTCACCCACGAGTTGCACACTGGCACTCATGCACCCTTGCCTTTGGCTTACCTCAGCCGACACCCAGGGGTGACAGAGAGGTCTCGGTACTGCTAGGACAGGGCTCTGGCTCTGTGCTCTGGGATTGCTGGGAGGAGCTGCTTCCTGGGCAGAGGCCCGCCCAGGTGGAGGCCTCAGCTGCCTTCGTTCCCCCACCTGACGGCCTGCACCTGCACCATCTGCGAGCTGCATCACAGCCCTCTCCCAGGACTTCCAAGTGTACTTCCTCAGGACCGCCACACCTCCAGCCCAGCTTCTGTGGGTTTCACTGGCCTACGTGAGCTGGATACTAGGACAGGTCGTGCCCCCGGAGGTGCGAGGGGCCTGGTGCCACGCTGGCCTGTGCTCCGCTGCTCCGGCCGGGCCTGAGCCTGGACCCAGCCTGCAGATTTTCCTGCCTCTCCTGCTGCTTGGCTTTGTCCAGAGCATGGAGTGGTGGCTGGCTCAGCAGGGTTCCCAGACCTGCAGTTGCCAGGACACCTGGGAGGAGAAAGTCCCCGGCCAGTTCAGAGCACAGAGAGGCCGTGAAGTGCTGGCTGCGGCACTATGCAGCTGGGGGTCGGGGCGGCGGCGTGCAGCCCGGCTGAGACCAAGGCCGAGGCTGGGGAGGGAGGAGGGAAGCCACGGCTGAGGAGGGGAGACCTGCTCTGGCTCCTCTTGTCTGCTCCGCCGGGCTCGGGGTCTGGCTCTGCCCAAGGCCCCCATGCTGGCTGGGATCCACTCCGAACACACCCGGAATGACGCCTGGCCGTGGCACTAACTCACATGTTCCGGTCCGAGCCTCAGCTGTGGGAGATGCAGGGACGATGGCCTTGGAAGCGTGGCATCCACTGTGCCTGGCTGGCCCACACTCCATGTCCCCACGCCGGACCTCTCCCATGTCCACCATGTGACAGTCACCCTCCTGAGACCTGGCTCGGGGCCTCATCCCCCGGCCCTCCCTACCCCGGGACACTGGCCCCTTGTTAACATCCGTTCCTGTCGTGCCCTCCGTGCGGGACCCACCCGAGCTCCTCCGTCCTGTGCATTCCTTCGCTCACTCAGTCGGTTGATCCAGGTGGACTCGGGCAGTCCGCATCCAGGAGGGCCCAGAGATGCCCACCCTCCTGACCAGGCGCAGGATCACATGGCCTCCCCAGTCGCATGTGTTGCCCTGCTCCTGCCTGTGGGGTGACCAGAGGCGCCAGGGATAGCACGTGCTTGAGCCCTGCTCCTCTGAGGCCGCCCAGGGATGGCCAGCACCTGAGCCTCGATGTCCCCCACTTCCCCTGGATGGCGGCTTAGGATCCTCAGCCAGCACCAGGAAAGTACCAGCTTGTAGCCCTTGAGGTCTGGGGATTCAGGCCTGGGCCTCCAGTGCTGGCTTCACCAGCCAGGGGACCACCAGCCCCTCAGGATGGCAGGCCCAGCGACATACCATGCACAGAGGCACCTTTGTCCCCTGGCTGGTCCCAGTGGTCCTCATGCCCTTGCTGGGAGCCTCTGTAGGAACTCAGAGCAGAGCCAACAGACCCCAATTCTCATACCCAGCGCAACCCAAAGGTTCCGGGCACCCCAAGGAAGTACTCCTGCTGTCTGTCCCTTGGCCCCAAGCTGAGCAGACCAATAGAAGCAGCTGCGGGAGGGAGAGCCCACTGCATCTTGGACTTGATTGGCGGAAGCATGAACTGGGGCAGAGCTTTGCAAAAGCCCTCGGGCATTGTCTCCAAGGTCAGTGTGACCTGCCACAGCGCAGGCAGCTGCCGCCCACCTGCTCATCACAGCAGTGCAGTCAGAGGCAGCCATGCAGCCACCAAGAAACAGACGTGAAGCCTTTCTCTCTGCAGGCCCCGTGGCTCTGTCACCGAGTTGCTCTGGCACTGTTAGGCTGAATGCCACCGTGGCTAAAGGAACAGCTTGCTAGGTGCCAATAAAACTTTATTTATAAAGATGGTGGCCCCCAGCTCTGCACACTGGAGTCATTATGTGGTTCCAGGGACACTGGAGCACCACAGTCAGCTGATGGCTGGCAGGACAGGACAGCATGGTGGGCATTGGCCGGGAAACTCCACATGAGAAGGTGGCCTGCACACGGGTCACTGTGCAAAGCTGAGACACAGATCCGGTGGCAGGAGAGGCACAGGGCCAAGCTCATGGGGAGCAGTGAGCCGGGGCAGGAGGGGCGCCGCTTGGGACCCAGGGCCAGGGTCTCCTGGAGAGGGTGTCAGGGCTGCCACTTAGCTGGCCACAAAGTGCTGGGCATTGCTCTTGGCATGAGACTGCAGGAGGGAACAGAGTGGAGGGAGGGACGGAGTGGGCGGCAGCCCTGCTGCCGAGCCCAGCCTCTGCTGCAGCCTCGCCGCTGCCACTCAGTCAGCGATCCCAGGAGGACAGAGATGGGCAGGCGCAGGAGAGGCGGCAGAGGCTCTGCCCAGAGCCAGCCCAGCAGCTGGGGAGGCGTGCTGCTGCCCCAGGCCCTCCAGGCCCCAGCGCAGGGCAGCCTGTCTTTTATTCATCAGAAGGGCTTTCAGCAGCTAAGTGCTTTTCAAGGGTCTGAAATGCCTGCGACTCTTCAAAGGCCGTGGGAGGGACACTGCCCTCACCTTCCCCATTTATCAGGCGTCCAGGGCTGTGGGGCGGGAGCCTGTCAGCCTCAGATAATGCAGCTCCTTTCTGCCCTGCCTCCTCGGCCTCCAGAAAGATCTGCCACAAGGCTTTGGAGACAGTGTGAGTTATCAATAATCAATAATCAGTGCAAATCTCTGAGCCCAGGAAGACAGCCCAGGCTTCTCCCAGCCTTCTGTAACCTCCACTCAGACAGTGCCCAGGAAGGGGCATCACGCAAGAGTGGAAGCTGAGTCACAGCCCCCGGGAGAGCAGCTGTTGAGTTTCCAGGGACCGCGGGAGCTGCTTTTGGGTGTAAACATGAAGAGCATTAAATTTCACACGATTACAGTTAAGTAAATTCTATCTAAAGCAAAGAACTCCTGCAGCCCAGCAGCCAAGAAACAAGCCAGGTAAGAAACAGGTCGCAGAGTTGCCTGACACTGTCGAAAGCAGCCACAGGTGGTCAGTCCACAGACACAGGAGAGGGCGGCGTCAGGATCTAAAGGGGTGTGGCCTCCTGCCTCCCGGACGCCGGCTTTGGGAACACGGCTGCTCAGAGTGCTGGTGCAGAGGTGTGGGAGCTGGCGCGTGGGGCGGGGCTGGCAGGGACTCGGTGCAGCTGCCATGCAAAGCACAGACCAGAGGCCACTGGCAGGGGCCCT
>NDGN011152245.1:0-13251 GCA_002564285.1 Tympanoctomys barrerae | reverse complement strand
CCCTATCTATCTAAATATCAAACATCTTAGGCATAACGTGGAACAGGTATTTTCCATCAAGTACTGATGTATTGAACCTTAAGTCCTTACAGAATATTAAGAAAAAAATTTAAAAATAGGAATAAGCATATATTTTTACACAGAAATTTAGAAATCTAATACAATCTATAGCATTGTAGCAAGACAGTCCTGTGACATTTTTTTCTTTTCTTGTGTCTTTTTTTTTCATTAATTACCAATTAAAAAAAACTTTTACTTGTGAGACAGTATGGTAATAATTGGTACATCCTGACAAGAAGTATGTATTTAGCAAACCAGAATGACAGACATTCCAAGCGTGACCCAGCTTTTCTCCTTACCCTCTCCTCATCGATTGATTTTTTAAAAAAAATTCTTTTTCAGTTTTTTATTTTAAAGAGAATAAAAATAAAATCATTGAAAGTGATGCAGAATTTCACAACCTGATGATGGGAAATCACAACAGTCATTGTACTGCATATTGTTACCCTCAAAGTAGTTCAGATTAACAGATATGGATACACAAAATTAGTCAAAAATATAAAAAAGCAGCATCAGATACTGCTCCTTTTAGTATATCAATCCAACTTAGTAGTCCAATTATATTAGCTCTGTTGTGTATATATGTATATATATATTTTTTCCCTCCTTTCTTTTCTCCTCATCCTCATCCTAGTTGTTTCTCCTTTAAGCAGCTTCTTTTCCTTTCATAATATCTATTGTCCTTTTCAAGTTTTGTTTACACTTTTAGTTTCTTGTACTGGGGAGACAATATGAGGCTTACACATGCAGGTCTGATATATTTCACTTATGAGTGTGGTCTCTACTTGTATCCATTTATCTATAAAAGGTTTGAGTTCATCTTTCTTTGTATCTGAGTGATCCTCCACTGTATAACAATACCACATGTTTAATCCATTCCTCAGCTAGTGAGCATGGGGCTTGTTTCTAATCCTTAGCTGTGACAAATTGTGCTGCTATAAACACGGGTGCACAAATCAAGATTTAAGTGGATAACACTCACGGTGGCTCACTTTAAATCGAAAGACAGACTGAAAATGAAGAAATGATGGAACACGAGCCACCGTGGCAGCTGACATGAGACCAGGTGGACTCCAAGACAAATACTATCAAACGCAAAGAGAAACATTTGCCCAGATAAAACTGCTTAATAGGAAGACATAAAAAATAGACACATATGTATACAGTTACAAAGCTTTGAAATACATGTTTAAGAAAATGCAGACAGAGGGCCAGGGATATAACAGTGGCATAAGTACCTGCCTGGTAAGCGCGAGAGCCCAAATTTGATCCCTGATGCCACCAAAAAGAAAATAAACAAATAATAAAAGACATTTTTAAAATGATAGACTTGTGCAAGTAGACAAATAGTTGAACATTCTAACAACGTTCATTCAGTAATTGGCAGGACAATTTTGCACAAATTCAATACGATCAAAAGTATAGAATTAATCACCTGATCTGGGGCTGGCAAGATAGCTCAGCAGATTAAGTGCCTGCTTAGGCAGGCGCAGGCACCAGGATGCTATCCCTCACGAGTCCCACCCCTCGGCGCGCTAAGCCAGCTACCAAGACCCAGCATGGTGGCGCACACCTGTAATCCCAGCTCTGGGGGGGCTGAGGCAGGAGGAGCCCTATGAGTCCAAGCTGTGTAGTGAGACCTTGTACCAAATACATTTTTTAAAAAACCTGATCTGATTGACATATATAACACATTTTCACAGTGATTTAAGAATATTGTACTGTAAATCTCAAAGTACAAGTAGAATCCACACTACATCAATTCATATTGTGCCTAAAAAGCGAAAGATCATAAAAAGTTATAAAGCTCCTGAACTCTAAGTCAATAAATTACAAATCAAAACAACTTGAGGGCTGGCGAGATAGCTCAGCAGACTAAGCACTTGCTTAGGTAAGTGCAGGGGCCAGGGTTTGATCCCTGGCACCAGATGCCATGCTGGCGCCGCTCCTGGGCACACTGAGCCAGCGACGGAGTCCAGGTGCGGTGGTGCAGGCCTGTAAGCCCAGCACTCGGGAGTTGAAAATGGGAGGAGCAGTACAAGGCTGAGCTGTGTAGAGAGGCCCTGCACACACACACACACACACACACACACACACACTGAAAAGTGTGCAAATTTAGAAAATAAACAATATTTTCTTAGCCCACGAGCCAAAGAAAACTACAGAAGTCAATTAACACATATTTGAATCTAAATGGTAACTAAACATGACATAGAAAAGCCCTGGATAGGGAGCTAGCATAGTTCTTGGGGGCCAGGGAGATAGCTCAGTGGCACACGTGCTTGGCTGGGCCCGGGGAGACAGTTTGGTGGTCTAAGTGCCTGCCTGGCAAGCGCAAGGACCCAGGATTGATCCCCAGTACCACATGCTGTGCCGGCCCCACATCAAGTCAGCCACCAAAACCAGGCATAGTGGCACACGATGTAACCCCAGCACTGGGGGTGCTGCGACAAGAGAATCACTATGAGTCTGAGCTGCATAGCAAGATGCTGTACCAAATAAATAAAAGGCTAAAACAAATTTTAAAAAAATAGTAAGTGCTTGCCTGGCAAGAGCAAGGTCCAGAGTTCAATTCCTGGTATCATACATACATACATACACACATACATACATAATTGGATGGGTGGATGAATGAAGAAATGAAGGAATAATTCTTAGTGAAAATCTCATGATTTTACAGGTTTATTTTAATAAAAAAAACTACAAAAATAATATTCTAAATTCCCTCTTCAGCAAGTCAGAAGAATAAATGCAAAATTATCCCCAAGAATGTGACCAGAAGGAAATACTAATAAACATGGGAAACTGGCAAACAGCAGGGCCAGTCCGCGCACATCGAGCCGCCAGCCCTCCCTGACCTGATGCTTGGGCTCAAAGCAAGCCCAGAAGCATTCCCAGCAGAGAAGTAGAAACTGCCGAGCAGCCTCTGAAATTTGCCTAGGAATTCAGGGGTTCTAAATTAGCTAAAACAATCTTGAAGAAGAAGCGCAACCTTTGAGGACTTCTGCAACCTCTTTTCAAGACTGTCTGCAAAGTTACAGTAATAGAGTACATCTTAGTGTAAAAGCAGACAAATAATCAATGAAACTTATTTCCAGAGAGTCCAGACTTAGACACACATATTGATTTTTTTGGGACACAACCAATTGATTTTTGGTAAGTGGAGAAGATCTAGATAAAATTATGGGGAAAAAATGAACTGTAGCCCACACGTCTCATCACTAACAATAATTAGTTTTTAATGGATCATATACCTAACATAACAGCGAAAGCTATGGAGCCCCTCGAAGAGTGGCACATGCTATAACTTTGGGACTGGTAATCACTGAGGGGACACAGGGAGCTCCTACCGTAGAAAACATGAGTCACTTTTACTTAATCAGAATAAAAATATCTACTCATCAAAGGATACGGTTAAGAAAATAGTCAAGTAACCAACTGTAAAAGTTATGGTCCATTCCATATATGTGACAAAGGATTTGTGCCTACGGTATATAAAAATTTCTACAAATCACATACACAGAAGGCTTGATTATGGGCTTTATAACAGATGTGGAGATAATCAGCATGCACTGAAAATCATGCTCGATCTTGTTAGTGGTAGACTACATCAATGAAAACCCCAGTAAACCGGCAAGGTCCTACAACGTTTACATCTTGAAGTACCCATGTGTCTTAGTTACTTTTTCTTTGCTGGGGCAAAATACACGATACCTGTACATTAAAGTAGGAAAGGTTTATTTTAGCTCATAGTTTGTAGAAGTTTCAGGCATAGTTGGCTGATTCCAAAGCATGGCTAAACCACAGAGAGGTCCAGCAAAGGAGGGACCGTCCATGGCACGGCAGCCGGGAGGCAGCACGGCATCCTTCTTTCTTTTTCATTCTACCCATTGCTTAGTGCCACCCTCACCCAGGCTGGGTCTTCCCTCTTCAGCAAATCCATCACTTAGGCCAGTCAGTGGACTAATCCAGTATTACACACCCACGACCCAGTCACTCCCCAAAGCCCTACCTGTGAGTGCATGAGGATTTTGGGGGACATCTAATAGAAGCCAAACACCCCATAAAATTAAATTTCAACAGCTGCATTGTCCTAGCATCTCACCAAGTACTAGAATGGCAACGCTCACTGGTGTCAATACTAAAGGTTGGCGAGGGGGAAGCTACATGAACCCTGCACGCTGTGGGCATGTGTACTACGTACGACCAACTCGCAGAGCTGTCTGCATGTTTCTTATCCACCTGGGTCTATAGTCCCCAGACGCAACACACTGTTGGCCTGAGTATTTCCCTACAATAATGAGCGTATGTTCAGAAGTCTGCTATGACAGCATCTATCAGTCCGAGTCAACGCAACCCCAAACTAGGGAGAATCTTGGCCACCGATCGGTAAGCTCCTGTATAAAGTGGTCTATGCATACACGAAACTTCTTGTGAGCATCTCAGTCACGGTGGGCTGCTGTAACAGATGAGACTGGGCACGTTCAGGGTGCAGTGGTGTTGATGGGGCTGGAGATGAGGTTCCTGGTAAATGCACGGGTAAATGTTCAAGACCCAGGTGCCACCCAGAGCTGGTGCCAGCTCTTCCACGCTGTAGGCTGCCCTCTTTCTGTCCTCACCCAGCAGAAAGAGAGAGAGCAGCTCTTGGGGTGTCTTCCCTAAAGACCTGCTCATCTCTCAATAGTGATGCAATAGGAATCTGAGTTCCAGCGTGTGAATGGTGGACACAGACAGTCATACACTGCAGTGAGCAATGAAGACTGTGCGTAGCCAGGCATGGTGGTGCATGCCTGCACTCCCAACACTCGGGGAAGCAGAGGCAGGAGGATCACAAGTTCAAGCCCAGCCCGGTCAACTTGACAATCTAGCAACACCCTGTCTCAACATAAAAAATTTAGACGTGGCTGGAAATGTAATTCAGTGTGAAGGTCTTCATTATATCTCCAGTAATATGAGAGGGAAAGAAAAGGGACCACATTTCTACCACTCATGCATAAGGTCGAATCTCAGGTGTAAGTTTCATGCCTGGCATGAATGAAGCTAGACAGAAAAAGATATACTATATAATTCAACATTTAAAAAGTTTGAAAACAAGGAAAGAAACCAGAATAGTGGCTGCTGATGGGAAGGTAGGGGTGGAATGGGGAGTCTAGGGCCCGCTGCAAATGCTTTAGACTCTTACTTCAAGTGTGGACGTTCACCTTCATACTGGTGAGCTTGGGTCACAAGATGCTGTCTTCAGCGTCACTCTAGTGGAAGAGAAGGAGGTGTTTCAGCATGCACCACATTCTCAAAGCCGGTTAATAAGACTGGGTTGTCCAGGCTCAACAGTGTGCTGCTGACTCTCACAGATGCGAACCTGGGACCTGTGGGTGCTGAGAGCTCAGGTGGCTCTGGCCATGGCCAGCACCAGGTGTTTGGCTGTCATTTCCTTAGACTGTCACAAAGTTTTGGCATTCATCTAGAAAACCCCAAGTCGAGTGGGAAGTCTGGTTTTTGTCTTAACTGTGCTAGCAAGAGGCTATTGTTTTTGGTTTTGTACATTAAAGACAAGCATCCTATTCATTTTTAGAAACCAAAATCTAACTTTGTTTAGGGAAGAAGCTTTAATTTGATAAGGAAAGAAAAATACCAATTAACCTATTACTTATCCCAGAGAAGCCATGAGCCTGGGCGATAAACAAATTGCTTTTGAAAGATCGCCTGGCAACGACAGAGGAGCTACACAAATAATCGCTCCTGTGAGCATCAGTGTGCTCTTCTTCTAAGATATACCGGAAAATTTAAATATCAAAGAACTCTGATTCTCCAAGGAGTGTGTTCTTGGGCTTTTATGACTATCACGCTTCAGCGATTCAAGGACTTTGTATTTGTTGTGCAGAGTGGAGGAGGGACTTTTGTGGGTTCTCGGCATCACTGCACGCACATGCCCAGGCTCTGGGGAGTCTCACTTGCCCTGGAGCTGCTCATGAGGAACCTCCACTCACAACTGCACACAAACACACACAGCTCAGCGTGCAACCTCGGAAGGCGCAAGCGCAGCCCCGGGATTCTGTATGCAGCCGTCTGGCCGGTGTCGGAGTGAAAGCCTCTGCCCTCACTTTTCAGCAGCGTCCTCTGTGGAGGTGCAGGCCGTGCTGCCCTGCTGCCCAAGCACAGGGCTGTGCCATGGGAGGATTTGGGGTGCTGCAGGGCGTGGTGGCCCAGAGAGCTGAGCTCAGTGCCTTGGGCAGAGGCACTGGTGGCTTCATTTTCTGCCTGTGAATTCACGTGGGAGACAAATAGGTTCCCTTCCTTTCTCTGATCCTGTGTGGGCCCTACACACACACAGAGTATTTCTGCCTGGCTGAAAGAAATGGCTTTCTAAGGATGAATCAGACAGCTTTATTTAATGGAAAATACGATGTCTGCCTCTAGTGCAGTCCTCCCTGGTGGCTTCTCGGTGCCGAAGGAAAACTAGGCTCTTGACTGAAAGAAGTCGCTGTCAAGATGAAGGGAGGGAGGGAAGTTGCAAGGGGAAAAGGAAGAGAAGTAAGCTGTAATGTGAGCCGAGTGCAGGCGTGAGGGGACCACAACCTGCGGGCATGGCCTAGCCCCCTCACATGCTGGGGCTTGGCCAATTAGAAGAGGGACCCCAGGAGCTCTGTGGCAGCATTGCGGGGGTGGGGAGGGGTGCTGAGACCCACAGCTCTACTCCTAGAGACAGGCAGCAAGGTCTGCACAGGCAGACGGTGAGCAGCTGCTGCAAACTGCACTTTCTCCCTGGACAGACAGGAAGAGTTACGGGGTGTGCGGGCGGAGTGAGGCAGGCTTTGTGTGAGCCTGGCTTACTCTAGGGACGCCTCTGCTTGTCATTTGCTCTTCCTTTCACATGAAGTAGAGCCAGAGGCGCCGTGGAGCTACAGGAGGAGCCGAGGCTGCCGAGGGTTCTGGTGCTCGCCAGGGAGCTGATGCCCTTCACTGAGAGCAGCTCCCTTCACAGGCCGGAGTCCAGGCGACTCAGAAGATGGTGGGCTTGGAGGGGGAGACATTCCAGGATGCTGGTCGAAGGGCAGCAGGAAAGGAGGAGAGGCAGGAGGCCACCAGGGAGAGACCACCTTTCTGGCAGAGCCAGCAGGAAGGCTGTGCGGTCCTGGAGGGAGGAGGGGTGGACAGAGACGGTGCAGAGAACGTAAGAACAGGAACACTCGGTGAAATGAGTGTGTGTGAGTCGGCTCTCGCAGTGCCGAGCGGGGGGTTGTCACAGATGTTGGGCAGAGAAAGGAAGAGTCCAGCCGCGGATCCTGCCTGGCAGGGCCTGTGAACAGGCGAGCACACTGATCTCCTTCAGCGACACTGAAAGGCAACACCCCACAATTTCACAATTGTGGAGTATGTGGAGTGTGTGTGCGTGCACACGTGTGTTGGAACTAGAGGGTGTGTGGTATGCAGAAAGCTAACCTTCAATACAACTTCTCCTTAAGAGTGACCCGAGGCTGGGGACAGGTCAGGGCACCACCTCCCCAGCCAGTCGGGCTGTTTGGTTCCTTCCACGGCTTAGAACTTCTTGGTTTAGGTGTAAGTCAAGGTAGCCTGACTCTCAGTCACATCTGTTATTGCTTCAAATTCTCTGCAGATATCTGGCCCCCAAAACTCCCCAAGGGTACCCCATGCCATCCTATGAGTGACAGTGACAAGCTTCATCAATCGTCCTCGTGTTCAATCGTTGGTAGGTCATGAAAGCAGGACCCCCTTTTTTTTTTTTAACACATATGAGTTACAGAAGATTAAAAGGCAAGAATCACACAGGAGAGTTAGGTTGTGCCTGGAGACTCCCCAGCGTGGCAGGAGACGTGAGTCGCACCAGGCCAGCCTGGCGGGGCCTCCCAAGCACCACGGCATGGGCAGCCGGCAGGACTGCTCTGGGGATCTCCCGGATTCCCTGCCCATCTTGAGGGAAGCCTGTGAGAACCTACTGCATGGGAAGTGGTGAGAGGATAGCTCCCGAAAGAGCTCTCCCTGCTATTCAAAAGCATGTTAATCTGCTAGAATTAAGAAACACTGAGGAATGAAAATTCCTCAAATCTCCACCAAGAAGACAGATTGGAGGGTAATGTGGGGAAAGAGCGGGAGAATGTGGGGTGAAGGGCCACCTGGAGCCATCAGCGAAGCCATCCTGAACAGTCTGCACCAAGGAAGCACGTGGGAGAGAGGTGTCAGGGCAGATGGAGTGGCGAGGAGCTCTCAGTGCCACGTCCTGAGTAGCCGTTCTCTGCCCGGAAAAGGCCGCACCCTCGTCTCTTTGTAGATGAGGCGCCTAGGAGAAGCCAGAGGGCAGCTGGTCAGCCCACTGAGCGTGAGTCCCTTCTGCATGGAAGTTGGAAAGGATTTCACTAGGGGTGAGGTGTATTTTAGAGATGATCGATAGTTTCTAAAGAAAATACTTGCAATTTTATAGAAATGTGTGTTACAAAACACACTCGTAGATGCTGTAGACTTTGCAATTAATAGGCAGTGGTGATAGTGATGGAGGAGGAGCTGCCGACCCCGGCCCTGTGCTCTGTGGAGACGGGACGCGCGTTCAGGCGATCTTCATGTATTATCATGGAGCTGCAGTAGTCGACTCTCGGCCACTGTCTGCTCCCGTCTCTTCAGGGAAGGAAGTGGGGTCCGAGAGGCCAAGCGAAGCGCCAGTGGGCATCTCTTCCCCTCTATGCCTGCCTCCCTGGTGCCACCAGAGCCGTCCCGTGGCCTTGACTTCTCTTAAAGACTTCTTTTAAATAGTTGCTATCTGCTGTGAGAAGCCCAGCCCGTGCAGCCGTATTGTGTGTGTGCAGTAGGTGCCTCCAGAGGTGGATTTGTTCTGTTTATAAGTTTAGTTTGGGATTCGGAAGCCATGAAATAATGGCATACGCCACCACCCGTCAAAAATCTTGGTGGGCAAAACTGGGCTGCCCAGAGCTTCCAGGCTAAAGCTCAGGGCCTGCGCGTGGGCTCTGTGGGGTGATCTACAGTGCTGACGGCACGCGGTAAGGCTGCCGGTCCCTCCGCGCGGGGGACAGAGTGCGTGTTTAGCGACTGATTTCAATCAGGAGCAGTCCAGGCTTCGCCTGGCATTACCACCAAGGCATGATTGGAAAGTTAAGAGCAGGAGAAAAAGGGTACTGGGTCCCCACTGTCACTGGGGGAGAAGTAAAACAAAAGCAACTCCAGTCACAGAAAGGGCAGACATCATCCACTTAATGAGCAGCCAAGCTGGAAAGTTGGGGATGAGACTGTCCCATGAGACCCAAAGGCAGAAAAATGAGGGTGCGGAGAGCTGATGAGGGGGAGAGGGTAGGAGGAAGAACCGGGGAGCAAACGGGGACAGGCAGCTGCACACCTAGGGAGAGTGGGGGACAGACCCCACGAGGACAGCAAAGACAAACTGTCTAAATCCCAGACACTCCCCATGAGGGGGCAGAGATCTATAAGAGGCTCAGCTTAGGGCGACAGGGCGGCCAGTGGTGGCCCCAGGGCTCTGTCCAGGTGGCGAGGAATGGAGGAAGCACCGGTGCCTAGCTGGCCCAGTGACTGCTCGGCTCCAGGTCAGGAGGGAAGAACTGAAGGTCACATCCTAGGCGTGGAAATCCACTTCAGTGTCTCAGTGACTCTATCATTACGGCAGAACGGATTATTATGCAATTAGAGCTCTGTGAAAGTAGCCAAGGCAGTGGGCTTTGATGGCTCGAATTACAAAGGCCAAGCGTCACTGATAGGTGACACTTGAGGTGTGCATCCCCCAGCATGATGGGGCAGCTCAGGGGACATGACGTAGCACACGTACATCAGGTGGCCCCGAGAACAGCTTTCCAGGAGCAGGGGTCTTCAGGGCAGCCACCGGCTCATCTGCCACTGTCCCCTGCCCTCTGAGGCCAGCAGCGCTGCGGCCTCTCTCTGCCTTCCTGGCTTCAGTCTGGCCTCCCTGCGTGGGCCATGGCTGGTCAGCCCCATCACAGACCGAAACCAGAGTTTGTAGATGCCTCAGGGCTTAGCACTTGAACGTTCCTCGGCTTCTCGATGCTCCTACACTTAGAAGGCAGCACTGCATGGTGAAGGCTGAGTCTAGGGCGGGAAGATTGTCCTGCGGTGAATACCTGGCCCCCCTCCAGGACGCCTCGCTGCGCCTTCTGGTCCACCCTCATAACACCTGAGGCTTTGCTTCCCCACCTGTGAACAAGGCCGAGTAGAATCCGCGCTCTCCTCCAGTCTCCCCGGGGACCATGCGAGATCCACATGTGAATCACGCGGTGAAAAAGCAGAGAAAATTATAAAACCTGCTGTGTCCTAAAAATGAAGAAAAACTGATACTGTGTCCAGAATCCAAGCACTGGCACTGAACAGATCCATTCTGCTGTAGACTTCAACGTGGCAGGATTAAATTCTGACTACCAGAGAAATCACTTCCTGATGAATTATGCGATCCGATTTATGGAATAAATTATTGAGCTTTTTTAAGTCCACAGTGGTTATAATTTATCCTGATTATTAGAAAGGTTTCATGAATTATGGTATGTAGACTATCGACCGGCTACTTAAGCACACAGCACCAGGACCTCTGCGAAGGTCAGACCCCTCCCTGCCCCAGGGGCGGTGGCGTAGCCCTGTCGTCAGTCACTGGGGCTCTGGAACAGAGCATCTGAGGGGACAGCAGATCACAGAAGCGTGACCCTGTGCCATTCACCTTGCTCACTGGATCTGGCACCGCAGGACTCCTGGATCTTCCTAAAGTCAAAATGATACTGAAAGGGAAATAGTCTGACTCCACTCAGGACACGGAGGTGGCCACGTGCGTGCACCTAGAGACGCCCGTGACAGAGGGCCCCCAGAACTGCTTCAGAAAGAAGTAAGAGCGGCGCGATGCACCTGTCAGAGTAAGGAAGAGGATTGGGAGGCAATGTATCATAGAGTGTAATAATTTTTTTAAAAACTCTTTAAATCCTCACTATATTTTTTTGTGTTCAGGAAATGCCAGGCTTCTGTGTGAAAGGGCAGCTGCCCGCTCGGTTCTCCCAGGGAACATCCGCCACAGTGCGTGTCCTCCATCTGCCCTTCATCCAGAGCCCTGCTCAGAAAGATGAGCAGCTCCCACTCGAGGGGGCCCACCGGCTCCTCGAAAGTCAGGTTTCCCACTTAGAACACGCAGTCTAGGAAGGTTGCCAAGTACAGCACAAAGGAACACTCTCAACCACGAAAGAGAGCACATGTGGACAAGCCACTGTGCAACCCCATGGAGCAAGTGACAAAGCCCTGGTGACCTTGCTAGGCACCTTGGCTGGACCAGATCCGTGCCATCAGCCTAAGCCTCACGCCTGCTGGAGCCTCAGCTTCTCCCCTCCTTTGTTCCTGGAGAATCCACGGGTGAAGCGCTTGCAGCTGTTTCCAGCTGTGGTGTCCTAACGCAGTGCTCTAGAAGCCGGGAAGCCAGCAGCGTCATTGCACATGTCACGTGTCAGCGGGCAACAAATGGAACAGAGAAGACGAAGGCTGAGTTGGAAATGGCTCAGGAGGAGGAGAGACCAGCGAGGGGCTTCCCGCCCTTTCTCCTGCCCAGGTGGCGCTGGCTTCCAGGAAATTCAGGTTGCAATTTAGTTAGAAGTTAGATGTTGAAATGTTTTGATAAGTAGCTTGCTTTGTCCCCATTAGGATGCAATTTCTAGCTTTATCATCCTGATTTGAGAAATGAAAAAGCAAATGCCCTGCAAGATGTTTGCTTCCTGCCCAAGACTGCAGGAACTTGGGCAATAGTTGTGAGCTTGTAGAAAACTGAGGCCGGCCAGGCAGGAGACTGTGACGAGGGTGTGTGTGTGTGACCTGCTAGAGCTGGGTTGTTGGTGTAGTTCATGCAAAGGCTCCAGATGCACGGGCAGGGGACAAGCGCAAGCGCCACGTTCAAGTATGCTTGAGTCACATTCGCCTTAGCCTGCACTAGCTAATGGTCAGTACACAGCATCTGACGAGGCTGATTCCCCGGAAGTAGCTGGCGTGGGACTATCGAGAGCCCTTCCTTGTCCTCGTCTTGGTCTGAGAAGTTTATATTTGTCATCCCATGGATAAGTTATTGGAATCCTGTCGAGTTAATTCCAATCTACCACACTGGAACAAAGGCCTCGACCCAGGGCCAAATCCGGGCTTTATTCAGTCATGAAGGAGGGTGGCTTGAGGATGAGTGACTGAGAATGGTGGAAGGCACGTGAGCGCCACGAGCTGGGCTGGGTCGGAGGCCTGCACTCACCTCTGAGACCTGCAGAGAAGAGGCTATTGCCAAGCGTAACCTGCATGACACAACTGAGATAGTGTCTAATATTTTGGGGTCCAGGGCTTCAGCTCTGATGTGTAATCTTTCAAGCCCCAGGAAGTCACAGCCTCTTCCTCGAGGCTCGATCCCAGCCTACAGTGTGGAGCCCCGGCTCTTTGTCCCATCTCTAGCCTGCTCACACTAGGCAGCAGCAGGTGGGGGCTCCAGGGAAACACTGCCTGCGGTCTTCAAAGACCACCACCAGCACCCCCACTGGGCCAACAGGTGCTGCCTAAAGCCACCTGAAGGGATACGGAAAAGTCCTAGCCAGTGCCACGCCTATCAATACGTGGAAATAGAGTCAGGCGCAGCCACATGGAGACAATGGCCTTTCTCTCAAGGAGGGTCGCCCGGGCCGTCCTCCACACAGGAGGGCACAAGCAGTGACATTGAATATGTTAGTCCTAAACTATCACTGCATGGTCCAGCCTCACGCACCTCCACCATGGTCTTTACAGGTGAAATGGAGCTGTAGAAAGCCAGGAAGCGGCTTTCCAGCTACCCCAAAGGAAAGGTAGGAATCTGGCAAAGGGTGTCAGCACAGTTTCGTTCAGCGAAAGCAGCAGGGAATACGTCGAGACTGCATGGGCGGGACTTTATCTGACAGAAGACCTGGAGTCGGCTCAAGGGATCTGGTGCTGAGAGGCTGGAGGTTGGCTCTGTGAGCCGAGGAAAGCAGGGTCTGAGGTTGTGCGGACTCTGGAGAGCCCAGGGGCGGGCCCGCCGTGGCAGCCTGAGGCGACCCACAGTGTCTGATGGTGCACGCGTGTGTGCACATATGCTCAAGAGGTTTTGCACACATGCAAGTCCCCGCAGTGGGGTGTTGCCACTTCACTCCTTTCCCTCAAACCCCCCAGGTACAGACTGGAAATCTG
>NDGN011152203.1:0-14040 GCA_002564285.1 Tympanoctomys barrerae | reverse complement strand
TGCCAGCCAGCCCCGCCCCCTGGTGGGCTGAGCTGCCCCCCCACAAATAAATAAAATTTAAAAAAATAATAATACATTAAAAAAAGAGAGAGAGAGTCTCAGCACTAGAAGCTCTAAAAATGAATCCTCAGCAAGAAACCCATCCCTGTGGCCATGAAGTACTCGTCGTGTAAAGCTGAGCTTACAGTACAAGTCAGCAAAGGTCTGGAACACAGATCAACAGCCAAATCAATTGCTCTGAAAGAGTCATTAAAAATCTTTCTCTAAAGAGAATAGCAAATACTGAAGACTGGTGAAGTCTGGCATGAACAGTGAAAATTATTCATGTCCAAAAGACGGGTTCTGAAAGCAAGGAATGACAGCATGACCCATCCAGTCTCTGCCCTCCACATGCTCTTCTCTGCAGCTCCAACTCTGGCCCTGTGCTTGGCTGTGGAGCTTTGCTTCCTTCTCTGGCAATTGCTCAGAAATTTAAATAATCACTATGCTTTATGGAGCAGTAAATTCAACAGACTGTTTTTTTTAAAAACAATTTATTTTCAACAAATATTTGTAAATGGAAGTTGAAAAGAAAGGTTTTTTTTCTTTAAAAAAAAAGAAAGAAACCTACTCCAGAACAGAGTGCCAGTCTGAGACACAGTCTACAGGGAACACTACTTCAAAAGCAAGTTCACTGTGACGACAATGAACGTGTCAAATGAACTTAAAACCCACTGATGCTAGCTGGAGGTGTTCAGAATGGATCGACCTTCTGAAGACGTTTTCAAGAACCTCCACAGTTTCCTACGAACATGCAGGCATGGCTGCACGTCACAGGCATCACAGTGCAGGTTATTGTGCTTAGTAACTTTCGACTTCTCAGGGTGACAGCATAGTTTAAAGAAATAAGAAATACTACAGGGAAAAAACACCCTTCAAAACAAAGGGGGAAAATGAAATATAGCAAAGCTTTATGGGGCATGACACCATAAACATGGTTTTGTTTTTTCAAATCTAAGAATTAAAGAGCCAGATGGTCACAGTGAAAATCTACCATTGAGATACTGGGGCTTGTGAGCCCACAGAAAACAGCAGACTTTCCCCTGAATGGTTTCAGGGAGGGCCATCAGTCCCCAGGCTACACCTCCTTCGGGATCAGCCAGTGGGTGCAGGGCAGGGAAAATCCCCAGCCGACAGGCTCCCTGGGCCCAAGGACAGCTCACGCAGTCTCTCGGTGTCTCTATCAGCAACAGCAGAGAGGTTGTGTGGAAGAGAGGTCCAGGGAGTAACCCCGACAACAGAGGCCGAAAAACACACACAGGTTTCTCACGCTGCGATACCAACATAATGTGTGGAAACGAAAGGAATAGAGCCAGGGTGGTGGTGCATGCCTGTAATTCCAGCACTAGGGAGGCTGAGGCAGGAGGATCACTGCAAATTAAAGGGCAGCCAGGGTACAAAGTGAGTTCAAGGTTAGAATTGAAGAGCAAACACAAAGAGAAACCCTGACTCCAAGGGGGTGAGGAGGGGCGGCTCCCAATTCTCCACCCTACAGCACAGTGGCTATGGCGTCCACAGAGGGCCTGGGCCCTCACACAGGAGGGTGTGCTGTGCCACTAGGAGGGACAGAGTGCTGAATACCCGAGCAGGCTGTGCGGCTCCGGAAGACAGAAGCCACTGCACTGCTTCAGCCCGCAGCATCTAGGTCACCTGTTCTGCAGGGCAGGCCTGGCAACATCCCAACAGCCCCAGCTCCGGGGTGGGGGCAGGGATCTGAGTACACCTGCTTTCCAGCTCACACAAATAGCAGCCTGCTTACCTGTGTCTGCTGTATGTTTAGTCTGCAGAGGACAGGCTCAAAAGGAAAAAAAATTCAACGCCTTCTGTTCCACCTTGCCAAAAACCTTGCTGAGTAAGGAGAAGGCCAAATTCCACATTCCCTAGTGCAGTGAGGACTTTCCCTATGGCACCAGACCCAATGTGCTTCTAACACAAAGCATCTATCTTTGGGGCCATGGAGATAGCTCGGTAGAGAATGCATCCACTTAGGCAAGCACAAGCTGGATGTGAGCCCTGGTACCACGCGCCTGCGCTGAGTGGGCCGAGACCAGGTGTGGTGGCGCACGCCGGTGATCCCAGCCCTGGGGAGGCTGAAAACAGAAGGGTCACTAGGAGTCAAGCTGCGCAGTGAGACCCTGTACCAAATACATTAAAACCCCCAAACTATCTTTGCACTTCTGCCCAACAGCAGCTAGGCGGCAAACAGGCCACGGCCCTGACCACTTCCTCAGCCGCTCAGTTCTTGCTGTTCAAGACCTCAGAAAAGCACTCATGGAAGCCTCGAGGACTGGCCAGCGAGACTCGGTCATCGCTACATAGCCAAGCAAGTGGACTCAGTGACAAGTCAGCCTACATAAATTACCTCCACGAAGTTATAAGGACCAAATACAATTAAGCCATGCGCAACATCTCTCAGCCCTCCAAGACGGCCTGTGGCAGTCACCACCTGGGCATCTTCCGTGTGCTCAGCTACCCCTGGACCCCACCACCTGCATCGCTGTGACCTTGCCCTCTGGCTTCCGGCTGGGCTCAAAGGGCAGCAGAGGCACTGCGCAGGGCCACTCTGCTTCCTGCACCTCACCCAGCTGTGCTCCTCCACACCCACCTACATCTCTAGAACAATCGCTTCCCTGGGTGCCAGTCACTCTGAACCCTTTGCCAGCCACTTCAGTGGCCGAGGCTCCCGGCTGGTCACTCACATGCACCGCGTGGACCAGATCAGCCAGCAGGCTCTGCTTCAGCTTCTCATCACTGCTGGTCCCATGAAGCACCAGGTCCGGCACGTATGCAGGGCAGTAACCCGCCAGAAGGGAGCGGCCGAAGTTCCTCACGCTTGGGTTGCTGATGCTCTGAGACCTGAACAACATCCAGCCCGTTAAACTGTACGCTTACGAAAATCTTCCCAATTGCACTGCAAATGGCACACAAATCCTAATGACACAGCAAATAAGGTGGGTTCACGGTGCTAACTGTCCAAGACCTGATGGTGAGGCAGCAGCTGGGGAAGAAAAGCGAGTTCTTAAAAAAAGGGGGGGGGGGCTCTCCACAGCTGCTTAGGTTGTTCCTCACACTGAACACCCCCAGACACTCTGTCAAGGGGTGAGGAAGGGGGAGACCTGGGGGCTCCTGCCAAGGGCCTGGCTGCAGGAGAGGCGTCTGCAAAGGCCTCTCGCCTTGGAGAGCACAGCTCTCTCCCTGTGCTCTCAGCGGGCACAGTGAACAATGCACTGACATGGTGGCAGGCAGAGGTGTGGGGCACCTACAGCAGGCTGGCGTGAGTCACTGTCTTGGACACAGAAGCCAGGCCTCGGCCGCCACCAGTCTCTAGCTTCCAGTGACAACAGAAGCTCGGCGCCCTGGCCCTGCCCGCATCCCCACCCTAATCCTCAGCTGCCACAACGTCAGCAGGTACAGAGACTCCAAGGGAGCTCAGCCCTGCTGTGTCTAGAGGTATCCCTGAATGGAGGGCTGGCAAGTCACTGCCCTGTCATGGGGACACTGCTAGTGCTGAGGGAAGGAACACACTGAAGAGCCCACAGCTACCACGCACCAGCCAGAGCCCTCCTAGCTGGCAGGCATTACCTGGGCAGAGGCAGCTCCACTTCTGAGGATGCTTCTGTAATCTCACCATTGTGATTTGGATCTCGTGTGGCTGAAGAGCACACCTCATCGTCACTGTCCCCCAGAGCGCTGTCACAGCTGTTGTTTCTGGGAAGGGCTCCTTCAACCCTGAAGGCAGCCTTCCCGTTGGCATCCCCATGGGGGATAGCAGCAGCTCCCAGGGGGCCCAGGTCCCGTGGAACACACCTGTCCGCAGCAGGTGCCAGTGCAGGCCCTCCCAAGTCCAGCATCTTTCCCGCTCCTGTGGCAAGGCCAGGGGGTGCCCATGGGCAAGCAGCCTGGCGGAGCTGCCCAGCAACGCCTGTATCCTCAGCAAAGCCCCTGCTGGACTCCCGTTGGTCCCAGGCCTCCGAGGCACCAGCTGCCCCCAAGTGCTGCCCGTAGTCCTTCAGCCTCTCGTCCATGTTTCTAGTGTGGCTTTCACAGTCAGACTCGGGGGACACAGAGCTGCCAATCTGGAAAGTGACTTTTCCTACAGGAGGCCCCTCCCAGGAGCGTCTGTCTGGGCATGGCTGGGCTGTGGACCGCTCCTGTCCTTTCTTGGGCATCTCCTCCTCCATTGTCTGGGGGTCAGCTTTTCTTCCTACCCCTGTAAACTGACAGCAGGGAGGTCCTGAGGTGCCAGCTGGAGGTGCTGCTTCCTTGCTGTCTCTACCCCCACAAAATGCACCCTGCAGGGGCCAGGCATCATCCAGTGGGGGCCCTGGGGACCCTGTGCTACAAGCCTCGGCGCTCTGCTTCAGCCTCCTGTTCCCCTCTCTGTCCAGGCTGGGAACCAGGTCTCTCATGTCAGTGCCATCTGAGGTCCCGGCTGACCCTGGGGGGCCAGGGCCTCCTCTCTTGGCTGTCATGGGTGGTAGCACAGGAGGCACAAGAGCAGGCTCGTTGCTCACCGTGACCACCACATACTCGGACTCCTCCACCTCTCCCTTCTCGAAGGCAGTAATAATCTTGCTCCCATTGAGAACCTGGTCCCCGTCACTGTGTTTCCCATTCCAGGTCAGTTGGTTCTCTTGTAGCTCAGAGCAACGGAGAAAGTAGGTCAGGACGTACAGAATGCGCTGGACCAAATCCTTGTGCTTCCCCACCACCACGGTGCGGGTCAGCCTCACTGGAGAGCCGATGGCCCCATAGAGGTCACCTGGAAGGCAAAAGCAGACACCAGGATAAATCCCCTGCGTTAGTATGCACAGACATGTCAGTCTTCCCAAGAGGAAAACCAAGCTTCCCACTCCTAACACAGAACCACCGAACTCCAGAGTAATCCTGTGTCAACTCCCGGATGCCAGGGAGCCCAAGGGAAGGCCCAGCCACCACTGCAGCATGGGGTGGGGAGCTGCGTGACGAGCCCTCCCTGTGCTGTGAGGCGGCCACGGCGCTGCCCAGGAGATCTCTGGGTAGTCCACAGATAAATGCAACTTCTGGAAGCCAGAAGACCCCACTAGGAGACTAGGGAGTTTTGGGGTGAAATCCAAATTAAGCATTTCAAAATTGATGTGCAGTGAATCAGTTCAACGGTCTGCTTAGAATCTGTTCAATGCAGACACAACCCAAGCAGCAGTTTAGAAATACAGAATAAAAATCACTTCGTCACACATAACGGGTCTGAAATTTTCCTTCACATGAAAATACTATGGGGAGAACAGAGTCCGCCTAAGTCGCACCCTGCTAGGCTGGCTGCCAACGGCCCGGGAAGCCATGAGGCACAGCTCAGACAGGAGGATGACGGAGGGGAAGGCGCCACCGGGCCACAGGGGCCACAGCTGCCACAACAGCGTGAGCAGTGCATGGGCATCAGGCCACGCACAGCACACTGTGATGCCACCGTGGACAGCTTCCGGGAGGACGTGACGCTGACTGCCAGAAGGCACTGTGAGGTGGAGAGTTCTTTCATGTCTCTGCAGAGCCAGGCTGGCGTCAGAAACCACTAAAATGTAACCAGAAAGCTGGAATAAATAAAAATCTGAAAAGATCCCTAAAAGGAAAGGTGACACCACGACCCGCTAGGCAAGGGTCTGAAGCAGATGAAAGAGCACTGCTGGGGCTGGGGAGACAGCTTGGTGATCTAGGCGCCTGCCTGGCAAGCTCAAGGACCAGGGTGCCATCCCCAGCGCCACGGGCCACCAGTGGCGCACGCCTGTAACCCCAGCGCTGGGGAGGCTGACACAGGAGGACCACTACGAGTCTGAGCTGTGTAGTGAGACCTGTGCCAAGTAAATAAATAAATAAAATAAAGATTTTTTTAAAATAAAAAATAAGACAAACTGCTGCTGGGTGAGGGCTGAGGAAATGCCATGAGAACGTCCCGAGGGCTCTCTCCCTCGAGGGCTGTGCGGAAGCACGTCCTCTGGACGGACACAGCAGCGTTCCCCAGGGTGCGCCCGAGCGCGCTCCCAGGGCAGGGAGGCCAGGACAGTGAACGTCCCCTGCAGAAAGGCCAGGCCCTTTCTGCTTCCAGCAGCGGGACTCTGCAACCACGAAACCGATCTAGAACTGTAGCGGGACAAGCTGTATGAGAAAACTCTTACTTCGCTCCTTTCCTTTTCTATCTGCTCACTGCTACATGATATCACAGTCGTTGCAGAAACGCATGGGACGTTTTTGTTAAATTCCTTCAATATTAATAAAGAAGCAGTGCCATGCATCCAAAATCTGCTTTAACAGCCACAGGGAAAGCCACCTAGAATGGCAACATTATTTTCTAACACTGTACGTAACTTTCAGTATTGTATAATATGAAAAGAGTAAAGAGAAAAAAAGAACAATGCATAGAACTTATAATAAACTATATAAAGCAATGAGAACAATGTGTGGAAACAAGGCTATTGCTTTACATCAACATGAAATAATACATCCTTAAAATAACAGACCCAGAATATTAAAGATTTACTGGATCCTGAACATAAAGGCAACTTTTTGAGTTCCAAGTTGGTGTCTTGTTTCCCAAGTGCAAGTTTTAAAATGAAGATGGGGTTAGATTGCACAGCATCACGGAGAGCCTTCACAGGACTGGACAGCGCGCCTGGAGGAGGTTAAGATGTGCATGCTGCTCTTTCCAACCTGCTCCATCTCTACCATCACTAGTTCAAACATTTTCTAGTTTCTCTGGTGAAATTTGGCTTGCAGGTTATTTAAATATAGCTAGCCAGGAGTGGGGATGCACATGTCCAGTCCCAGCACTCGGCAGGCTGAGGCAAGAGGATTGCCTAGCGCTCCAGGCCAGCCTGGGGTACATGGTGAAACCCTGCCTCAAAAGTAAGTAAGTAAATAAATAAATAAATATGATGAGGTTTTTTCCTCTTTAACTGATTTAGTCTCACCATGTCCTAAAAACATGCAATTTAAACTTGGGGAAAACAAATTTCAGACTTTTTACTTCTACTTGTTTAAATCAGTTGCTCCCTCCCTCTGAGGAGAAGAGCTGCTTCTCTCTCGGTTCCCAGGAGCCTCCTCCCACAGTCCTCAACAGCCCATGCTGTGGCCACGGGCGCTGCCCGCACTCCGCATCCCTTCAGTGCTGCTCTAGACCCGACAGAGGCACAGCAGCAGCACGGAGCTCCAGGCCGCCAGCCCTGCAGCTGCCCAGCGTGCTGTTTCTCAGCTCTTCTCCCTGCTCCTGGGGTGGGGAGGGGAGTCTGTCCCCGTACCTCCCAGGTGGGTCTCTGAAATAGGAATCAAAATGGAATCATTCTATTACTTGAGGGTTTTTAGTTCGTATTTTTGAGGGCCTTTGGGGGATCCTCCTGCCTCACAGCCTCCTAAGTGCTGGGGGTGCAGTATGTACCACCACACCCAGTCAGCCTACCACTTTGGAAACTGGACTGTTACTGCAGCAGCAGTGGCATGTTCCAGCAGCTTACGCTTTACTATGATTCGTACATCTAGTGAAAAGAACAGGCCATGCACAGAGTATCAAGCACGGAAGTTCCACACTCTATGCCCAGCCCTCTGCTTCACACAAGAGTCCACACGGTTTTGCAGGAAGCACTGTCACTGTCACAGCCGACAGGCAGAAAGACACGCACGAGCTGGTACTAAGCACAAGGCCCAGGTTCAGACCCTGGGTCACAGGGAGCTGGGGCTGCTTGCAGGGCCCAAAGCACAACGAGCCCAGGCTGACGCACTCCCTCCTGCTTCCCTCTTCCCTGTACCCACCATACCAACATCAGAGCAGCAGGCTCAGGGTGCAGATCCACCGTGCATCTGAGAGACTGTGAGTTTTCCAAGGCTGAGCACCTGTGCCGCCCAGGTCCCCGGCACAGGTCTGGGGCAGGCACATACTTGCATTTTACTTTGTCACTAGCGTGCATGGGAAGTACACACTCCGCCACAGGAAGCTCATGGCAAGCCCAGGCGCTTGGAGCACCTGCACCATTAGGAGGCACACCCAAGGCCAGGAAACACGTGTCACCACTAACTGTGAGGGCACAGCCCACGGCTACAATCAGCCAGGTGCTGAGACTCTGCTTTGCCTTGCTTCCTCCTCCCATGCAAGCCCTTCTCCAGGTAGGGATTCTCAGTCAACATCTGCCGTGCTGCCGTCTCCCTTCCTCAGATACCTGACGACCTGTGCAGACCTCTCTGGTAACCCTGGATGGGCACTCCTGGCACCTGACACCCTAAGTTACCGGGCGAGCCCCGTACCCCCCATCCAGCTCCTCTGCCCCTTCATCTCTCTCCGCAGTCGCCAAGGCACTGACCCAGTTGGGCCCAGAGAGGGTTGTATGGGTGCGTCTTGGCCAGTGCGCTCACTGACTGGGAGGCACGCTTCTCAGAGGAGGCTCTGACGGGCGGGTGGTCCACAGGCACAACGGTCGGCACCCAGGCCAGGTGGTAGGTCAGCACTGCAGTCAGTAGGGCCGCGAAAAACCTCAAAGGAACAGGAGAGAACAGCCGCGTCAGCCCCTGGAGCACAGACATGGCCCCCAGGGCGCGTGCGGGCAGGACTGTGAGCCCCGCAGTGGAGGCTTACTGGTTTTTGTTGGTGTGTTCTATGAGCAGTGTGAACTCCTTGAGGAAGCGCTGGCAGAGCTGGGTTTTTTCTAGAGAGCCTGACGTCATGGCGAGCCACACTGGTTCAACGATCCTTGGCACTGAATACAAATTCCAGATGGTCCCTCTGGAAGAGAAGGGGAGAAAAGGTGTACCAACCCAGGTACAAGGTATTTATTTATTTTTATGTGTCTAGTACAGGGTCGACAGGGTCTACAAGGTCTTGCTACATAGATCAGACGCGTAGTGATCCTCCCGTTTTCAGCCTCCCAAGTGCTGGGATTTACGTGCACATCACCATGCCCAGTCTCAGTCGCCATCTCAGCGCGTCCCAGGGGTGGGGCCGGCATGGCATGCCAGGGATAGAACCCTGGTCCCTGTGTCTACCTAAGCAGGCGCTTTAATCTGCTGAGCTATTTGGCAGGCTCCAAAGTATTCATTTAAAGAGTAATGTATTTCACAATGCTGTGTGTGACAATCTACAATCACTTAAAAACATTTTAGTTAATTTATATTATTAAATTTTTGCAGTACTGAGGATTGAACCCAAGGTCTTTATGCTGAGCTGTACCCCTAGCCTGTTTTTAAATTTTTGAAACAAGACGTTGCTGAGTTGCTAAACTGCCCAGACTGGGCTCCAACTTGTGATCCCCCTACCACAAACCCCAGAGTGTGGAGATTCCAGGTGTGTACCAACATACCTGGCCTTAATTTACTGTTTTAACCCACTCATAAAAACTGTATGTATTTGTGCAGTACCACACCATTTTTTATGGTAAGAACACAGAAAGTAAATATATGCTATATGGAAAACATGCCCAGAGGCAGCCCACCTCTCCCAATTTATGATTACTGCTTTGGTTCTGTAAGCCAACCACCCTATTCATTTTAGAGGAAAAACCTTTAAAAATGGCTTTAAAAAAAAAAAAAAACGCATTTAGTACAGGTCTATAGGGTCTCACTACTAGATCGGACTCAGTGATCCTCCTGCTTTCAGCTTCCCAAGCTTTGGAATTACAGGCATGCACCACCATGCCCAGTCTCAATCGCAATCTCAGCGTGCCCCAGGGGCAGGGCCGGCATGGCATGCTGGGGATCAAACCCAGTCCCTTGTGTCTGCCTAAGCAGGCACTTTAATCTGCTGAGCAATCTGGCCGGCCCTCACACGGCTCTTCTTTACTGCACCCAAGACCGATGATATCAACCTTTTAGAGCTTTCAATGATACAAATAGCCCACGCAGCACACATCACTACCACTGCACCAGACTGTGAGGTAACTTCTTCTACAGAGGCCTGGAGAGATCGGGTTACTCGCATATGACAATGCTAAGGCCAGAATGGGAATTCACTGTTAGAGGCCTGTCACAGGCCTCTCTATTCCAAGTTATGGAACTTGGGTGTTTCTACAAAGTGTACACTAACTTACTTAGGATCCCCTCTGGATAAAAGCCAATGCATCTCTGAATTTATAATACATTCACTTTTCACAAATCAGGGTAAGCGGGAATTTTCTAACTGAGCTACAAAAATTCCAGCTTGGCAAAAAAAAAAAAATCTATCTGTCTGTCTGTCTGTCTGTCTGTCTATCTATCTCACACACATACCTTGCCATTAGGTAGCCATGGCAAGCTACAGTTACACGGCATTGTGGCCCACTGCCTAGCATGGAGGTGTCACAACACTGACACCGTTCTGCACCATTTCTGGAGGTACTGTTTGTCCTGTGTACATGCAGAGAGAAGCTTCCTGGCTCCCTATTTTCAGTTTCTCCATCTCTGAAATACTGACATTGCCTTGAAGCTCTGAGCCAGGCCCACAGGCACAGGCCAGCTCTGGGTCTACGCACCAGGCAAGCACAGCGCAGCTCCAGAAGGCAGGGGTATCACCAGGCACAGCTGCACATTCCTCCTGTGTGTGACTTACGTCCTGATCTTTAGCTAACGCCTGGTGCATGGCCTGAATACCTTAAATATGGCCCAGAAAACGGTGGGATTCCATCTGCGTGGCGCTGCACAGCTCACCAGCAGCACGTGAATGATCTCACTCCTTCAGCACATGAATGATGCAGGGCTCCTTCATCCTGGGCTGCTTAGTGACAGCTCCACTGACACCACACAACTACACAGAGTGAGACTCTACTCCCTGCAGAAGGCCTGGCCCAGCACGATGAGGACCCCACTCCCCAGACCCCACACAGTGCCTCTGAAACACTGCCCAGTACAACAACCACTGCCAGAGTTGAGGAAATACTGAATGTATTTTGTTTTTTAATGTATTTGGTACAGGGTTTCACCACGCAGCTCAGGCTCATAGTGATCCTCCTGTTTTCCGCCTCCCCAGAGGGGAGGCTGGGATTATGGGTGTGCACCACTATACCCAGTCTCATTGGCCTGCTCAGTGCGCCCAGGGGTGGGGCCAGCATGGCAAGTGGTGCCAGGGATTGAACTTGCGTAAGCAGGCACTTAGTCCACTGAGCTATCTCACTGGCCCAGAAACACTGAATGTAAAAAGCAGGAATGTCCAGTGAGCCAAGACATGGGTCTCCTGCTGTGCAGACTCTTCTTGGGCACTGATCCAGCACCCCTGAACCTAAACACCCACCTCTGTGAAATGGGGTAGTCAGGCTCACCCTTCAGGTTTTCACAGGATGATGTGGCTGAACAAACTTATGGACACACCGCAGTATAAACTTTGTCTGTACCAAGGACGGACTGTGCACAGTAGTGAGGGCCACTTCACACTGGGTTTCTTAATCCTTCACTTCCTTTGGTGCATGTCTAGCCTGAAGGCTGGGCGGCCCTGCCAGCCCCAGCCCCTCCTGTCTTCCCTTAGATGCTGCTGCTGCTGCTGCTGCTCAGAAAGCCCCACTGGGTTTGCTCAAGTCTGAGCATTACCTGAACTCTCCCAGGGCTTCCATCAGGCGGCTGACATAGACCTGGACACGCAGACTTGATTCTGCTATCTTCCGACAGGAGATCATGGCCTTCGTGGAAAAGAAAGCATGCTGAGGACCTTTCTGAAAAGAAACTCCTTTCTAGCTTGCCTACTGGCCCTCATCAATAAAAATGTTGTCATGAACTGAAAACAGTCATCAGAAAATGGTAATTTCCTCTCCCAAAGCAAAGGGCCATCAGTGGCACTGCCAGGGACAGGGACTTTCTCAGGAAAGTGGCCTGACATCTACTCAAGGGTCCTGCCCCACGACACATATCCATCAGCGCTGGAGGACAATTGCATTACCTTTTCTTAAGTATTTCATACAGGGTCTCACTACACAGCTTGGACTCAGAGTGGTCCTCTTATTTTTGGCCACCCCACTGCTGAGATTACAGGCACGCACCATCACCCCCAGCCTGGGTGGCCTGCTCAGCGCACTGGTCGTAGGGCCTGTAAGGCATGTGGTACCAGGGATCGGGCCCCGCACCTGCCTAAGCAGGCGCTTAAATCCACTGAGCTATCTCACCTGCCCTCCACATTACCTTTTCAATTGCGCTCTTCAGCCTGTTCATGTGAGATTCAAACAGAGGAAAATGAGAAAAAAAGAAGTCCTGGAAATTCCGTTGTGCTTCTTCTTTCTCACAGAGGGAAAAGATGATGCTTATGGCAATTTTCTTCCTCCTAACTATGGCTGGATTGGAACTGCAGGCCTCTTCAGCCAAGCTGAATGTCTCATCCACTGACCTGGAGGGGAGACAAGTTGAGAAGCTGCTCAGAGGCAATGAGTCACACTCAAGGCACTCGGCCACAGCAGCAGCCAGTGCTCGAGGTCAGCTATCTTTTACTCATTCTCTTCTGATTCTGTCACGAAAAATTAGAATATCCACTTTCTACATTAGTATCCTAACATGAAAACCAAAATTACTTCCAGTGTCCTCAGGTTAGATTCTCCTCACGCCCTTTCTTCCTCACGCCCTTTCTTCCTCGCCCTCTTCTCGTGTCCCATTGTTGAGATTTAGGAGTACAAAGCACATGCACTTACAACACAGGCCTGCCCTGTGTCCGACAGACACCAACAGGTAGGAAAGTCGGACCAGGGACTTCCCACACAGCACTCTGCTGAACGTGGGCAGGCTGGGGTCTCACTGGCAACTCACTTTCCCAGGCTTTTTGAGCATCAGCCCTCTAACTAAGTCATGTCATCAGCCGAAGTCACCAGAAAGCCCACAAGCACAAAGCCTCACCCTGTTTTTGTCACAGTCAAACACTGAGACAATGGAAGATTCTTTTGAGGGACTCTGCTTACATGATAAGTGAGTCACCATGTCCATAAGTTGTGAGCACACACGCAAGCTGCCATCTCGGTGACGGCCTCACCTTACCTCTTATCATTGTGAAAAGCCAGTATCACTGCCACGGGGTTACACAGAAAGGGTGAAAATAAAAGGGTCAACTTCCTGCATTCTACAGAAACAGCAAAGCAAACAATGAACCTCCCACCAACGCAAGGGCCCCTGGGCACACAGAAGGTAGGCCACACCTTTTCTCTTCCTCACTGGCCCTCCTACTTCGCCTCACGTCTCTACCAAACGTGTGTGTGTGCATGCATGTGCACACACTTCCTCCAGATGTTTTGCATTGTCTTGCTTTGACAGTCCTGGGATTAGACTCCAGAAATATTGAGGTGTGCTCCGAGCCCTGGGATATTTTTATTTTAAGATGTAGTCTCACTAAGTTGCCCAGACTGGACCTGAATTTACAGTCCTCCTGCCTCCGCCTGAGTCGTGGGTATCACAGGTGTGTATCACCACATCTGGCCTTGGTTTCTTCCGCCACAACAATCACTTCTGCAGGACAGAACTTGAGGGGGCTGCCTCCTACCCTTGGTCTTCTTACTTAATACTCCATTCACAGACTAGACTGTCCTTGTGATTTCCAATGGACGTCGATGCTAGTAAACACATACATCAAACGTTTTACACCTAAGAAAGTTAGTTTTAAAGAAAGGAACCAGTTCCAACCTTTGAGATGTGTGCTGCTGTTTCCCTTGCCCTAGCCCAGCTCTCAGCAATGTGAACCCACCCAGGTGCCTGTGAGGCAGCCCCACTGCACACCTGCAGGTACACTCCTCCAAGTGCTGCCTCTGACAAAGCCCAGGTGCAGTCACAGGTCACACTCCCAAAGGCCTCTAAGAAGCCACACAGTCCACACAATGCCCCATTCTCTTTTTCAGAGTACCTATATTAAAACTTCATTTTCTGGCACAGATTTATTTCTGTTGTCTTAAAAAAGAAAAATTTCTTCTGAGCTTATATCAAAAGACATCCTTGTACATAATCCTTTCTTCCTTGATATCTCCCATTTCTCCTTTTTCAAAAGTAAAATGAGTAAGGACTTAAAGTTCAACATATCAATATTTGATGGAAAATACCTGTTCCATGATATGCCAA
>NDGN011152193.1:0-16825 GCA_002564285.1 Tympanoctomys barrerae | reverse complement strand
AAAAAAAAAAAAAAAGAAGTCTGGAAAAACATGAGTGGCTGGATTGGGGGATGCTCGCACCCCCACCCCTGGGCCGAGGGCAGAGCAGGAGAGCACCATGTCCCGAAGGGGGACTCTGATTAGAACGGACCAGCAGCACTGCCCCTGGCACTGGGACAGAGCCCGGCACTCTGGGCTGGGAGGATCTGTTCAGAACTCGCCCACTCCTTTCACTTCCTGTACACGCTCCTTACACACCAG
This sequence comes from Tympanoctomys barrerae, assembly GCA_002564285.1. NCBI lineage: Eukaryota > Metazoa > Chordata > Mammalia > Rodentia > Octodontidae > Tympanoctomys > Tympanoctomys barrerae. The sequence goes on along the minus strand of NDGN011152193.1, from coordinate 16,585 downwards.
GGACAGATCTCACAGCCAAAGGAGGAGAGTCAGCACAGATGTGGGCCAGAATAGATGAGTCACTGTAACAAAAGCTTGAAGAGTAGATTTTAGACTAAATAAGAGTTTTAAAATATAAGGGGTTGGGCTGAGGATATAGTTCAGTGGCACAAGAGCTTGCCTGGCAAGGGCTGGGTCCTTAGCTACTTCCCAATACAAGGGGGAAAAAAAAGGGAGGGGGAATAAATACAGTAAGGATTAGATTTTATTCCCCATGGTTGCCCTCAAGATATAGCAAGCACTTAATCGTACACAGAGAACAGCTCTGTCTCTGCTGGCAGCCTCAGCCTTGGTGAGACTTCCTTCACCAGGGCAAGCCAGCCTGCAAGCTTCCGGTGTGCTCCACAACGGGGAGAGGAATAACGTGTCGCAGAAGGCAAGATGCACCACTAGCACGTGCGAGGCAGCTGGCACCCTCAGCACCGGCTACTCTACATAACTGGCGCCTAATTGCCTTTGTGGAGTAGAGAGCTGGATGCACAACAAAGAATCCGTGAAGCACAGAGCTTCCTCCTCCAACCCTAATGCCCACTTTTCTCTCATGTGAGGTGGAGAAGAAAGAATCGTGGAGCTCGGGAAAGGGACAGCGCCAAGAAGACTTTAGTGAGAAGAGCACTCTGCATGCTCAAAGAACCTGAAGGTGACAGATCTGCCTCAGCTGCAGCCTGACTGCAACAGCGTGGGGACGGGGACCCCAGCAGGGCTTGGTGCTCTCCACCCAAGCATGACCTGGGAACCTGAGGTGTGGAAGACATCTCGCTTCACAGGATGGCTCAGCTTTACCCACGCGGCCAACACTGGCTTTGAAAACATAAAACAGAAATGGATTCTCCATCTCTACAGAAACCACACTTTCAAATGGTCTTTCTTTTGCTGCATGCTCAGTGCAGTAAAACCACCCTAAGTGTCACATCCAGTGTCCCAGGAGTGTCAGCATGAAGCTATCTCAGTGTATAAACCAGACCACTTGCACAAGTGACCAGACTACAGTGCAGGCCACTGAAATCTTCTGGTTGGTTGACATCAGAAGGCCGGGCTACCACCAATCTCAGTCGCTATGTTAGTGGAGGGGGCAGAGCTGTGGCCAGCACCCCAGGTCAGCGTGTGCATGGGTGCGCGCACAGCTCGGCCAGATGTAAGAGCTGGGAAGGTGACGTGTCCAGTACTGACCCTGATGGTGCGAACGAGAAAGGCTTGTTGCACTGCCCCGTAGCAGTGGGAGTCGAGGTCACCACTGTGTCTGCCCTGGCTGCTCCAGGCCCTGAGAGGAGGGAAAACATCTGTCAAGCACCATTCCAGCTCGCACACTTGTCCAGAGCCCCGCCCCGCAGGAACCCTGGGAGAGCGATGCGGTGGACTTAGCTCCCAGGCTCAGAGCTGGCGCCTCTGCTCTGCCAGAGTTCACTCCCATCGGAGGACAGCAGGGTCTCCTTTTTGGGAAAGAGCAAACAATGTCAGGGCAGCCCAATAGGAAAGCTGCAAATGAGCAGCCCTCAGATTTTATGCTGTAGGACAGTGCTTCTACTGTAGACTGATGTAAATAGATAAACACACGTACATGTTCACATATATGGGTGTGTACAGCGTGGCTTTAAATGAGTTCCACTTAACACACTGAAGGAATGTTGGGTGTGGTGGTGCACATCTGTAATCCCAGCTCTCAGGAGGATGATACAGGAGGATTGTTTCGAGTTCAAGACTAGCCTGGTTTACAAAGTGAGTTCAAAGCCAGCCTGAACTACAAAGCAAGACCTTGTCTCAAAAAGACAAAAAAAATAATTGGGCTGGGGAGATAGCTCAGTGGTCTAAGTGCCAGCTTGGCAAATGCAAGGACCCGAGTTCAATCCTTAGCACCGAATGCTGTGCCAACCCCGTATAGCACTCGCCACCGAAACCAGGTGTGTGGTGCATGCCTATAATCTCAGCACTGGGGAGGCTGAGACAGAAGGATCACTAGGAGTCTGAGCTGTGTAGTGAGACTCTGTACCAAATAAATAAATTAATTAAAAACCACCCCAAAATCTCCAAAAAGCTAGGCATGGGGATGCATGCCTGCACTCTCAGCACTTGAGAGGCTGAGGCAAAAGGACTGGCACGAGCTCAGGCACCCGGCTACATACACAGCGAGACCCAGCCTCAAAAAACAAAACAAAGCACCCCCTTAAAAACCCCAAATAACAACAAAAAGCAATACACTGAAGGGAAAAAAAATCCAAAGAAAAGTAGGTTCACATGCTAAACATTTCTGAACAGTGACTTCATATATACTATCCTTTATATTGTATTTTTCAGTGTTTTAAAATTTACTTATTTGTTTTAAAAAATTTAATGAAATAGTTTTCTTTTCTCTAAATTATAGAGGTAGTACACGATCACTATAGCTTAAGGAAGCGTAGAAAGTTACAGTACAAGTCATCACCTTCCTTTGGTTCAACTTCCCCCTAATCGCTAGTTTGAGGTATAATTCTCAATATTTTCCCTATTGCTCGATTTTAAATGGGTGTGTGACACACTGTATTTAAAGAGCCTCCCAAAATAAAATGCCCAAATCAAGCCAAACCAAACAATCCTAAGAAAATATGCTTTCTTTCAATGAATGTGGGGTGGGCATAATAAAGAGATGCCAAGCTGCGGGATCAAATGCAGTGTGCGTGGCGCATCCAGGCAGCTGTGCCTGCAACTGTGAGCCATGAGAAAGAACCCTGGAGAGGTCAGCAGCACCTGGGAGCACAGGGGAGCCGCACCGTGAGCCCTGGGTGGCTGCTAAAGGGGAGGCAGAAGGGTACCAGGCGGAGAGGTGCAGGCATTTACTGCACCAGGGCGGGGCTCAGAGGACACAGCCTAGAAGATTAGTATAAACAGGACCCCTTGCTTTTGTTTCGAAGACAATTTAGTAACCTTGAGATACACATAAAATGGCTAAGGGCTATTATCACGGAAAGATGCAGTTTACAGGGGAGCTCTCCTCTCCAATTCAGATCTCTACAACACAGGTTTCCTCAGGCCTCAATGACAGTTTCCTTCCTTCAGTCTTACCTTCCCCTCCCCTCCCCCCTTTGCCATTCCAGGGACTGTGCATGCCACACAAGCCTCTCACCACGGAGCTGCGCTGCTGCCAGTGCTGATGCACGTAGCTTTGTAATACGTAATAAAAGTACTTCCATCACTGACTAATGAAAGAACCATTCAGCAGAGCTTTTAGAAATGCTAAAAGACTTTCTACAAACTCAGAATTTTTCAGGGAAGATTTCCTCCCAAAAGCAAACGCTCTTTCTAAAAACTCTGATTCTCCAGCGAATGAAAGCACACACACAGGGCAATGAAGGCCTTCACCACCACCACCAGCGCTGACGCTCACAGTGCTCTTTGTCACATGTGAAACCAGGTCCCTTAACTTCAGGAGGAGAAAGGGCTCTCCAAGGCGGTCCTTGAGAGAAGTGAGGGTTATATCATCTTTCTAAACTACCAGCAGAAAATAGACATGCGCCTCTCAGTTTGACTCCTACGTCACTCAAGCCTTCGTCCCCAGGTGCTAGGTGCTACCTGCAGCTCTGCATTAAGCTGAACCCCACGGTGGCTTACACAAGAATGGTTTTCCTCCGAGTGCAAGGAGGATTTGCTGACAGCAGCCCTGATAGCCGATGAGAATGCTCTGGCGGGCGCAGAATGGCAGCCTCCCCGCACGACTGAGCAGCACTTGTGGGATCAGGGCAGTGACTGTGTGCCCTTTTAGAGGCGACCTGCTTGTAGGCCCCGAGAAGGTCCATCAAGCTACAAGCCAGAGTCCCAAGTGTGGCACCACGCAGGCCCAAGGCCATACAGTCACTGGGGCAGAGTCCTTCGAGCCAGACTAGAGGAGGGCTACAGGAACAGAGCCCAGAGTGGACACTAAGGAGGCCCATGTGAAAAGCAGTGCTTCCCTTCGGGTTAGGCAAGCCAGCCAGTCAACACTCACTGGGAAGCTCGTTTACCAAAGAACAGTTACAGCTCAGTGAGCATCGAGCCAGGCCATAAGGGCCTGTCACACCGACTTATTACAGAACCCCTGCTCTGAGACCTTCCACTAACAAAGCCATTTTCTTTTGTACTAGCTTTTGAACTGTCTGTGAGCCAGGGAATTTTTATTTCTTTTAGCGGCGATGCTGCAATACTCCTAACCCTCCTCACAAGGCAGAAGACAGGCTACTGCTCCTTCCTAGGGAAACAGCTTCAAGAAAGGTTTTCCCCTGCCAGTCTGAAGTTTTTCAAACTCAACTCAAAATTTCAGAAGCTACTGAATGGCTCACTCACGTCCTAGAAATTCTCCCTCAGCTGAGGCTTCCCTGGTATGACCTTTGAACTTGATTTCCTGTGTTTACCACCTCAGCAGCACGCAGCAACACTTGTGTAGGTGTTTCTGCAATAAAACAAGAATGCGAACTGACCTGAGCCTTTATCAGCAGGCGACAACTGAGGGGGCACTGGCGTCGACCCAGATGCCTTCAGGGAATTCATCAGAGACCCCTGTGATAGAACACAAGAAGATATTTTTGGTAAACCATGGAGCCCATTTGGATGAAGGGAGAAGGACAAATGTAAATAAACTAAGCAAGCATAAATATGTTCATCTAGCTTAATTACCAAAAAAAGGGAAGAAAGCAAGTCTGAATTGAAGTGATCCACCAGTAAGGTCCCCGAGGACAGAGAGGGCAGGCTGAGTGTACCTGTGTCAGGAAGGCTGCCAGGCCTGTGCAGTTTAGAGCTGTTTTCCCAGTGCCTAGCACAGTGCCTGCCTCACAAAGGCCTCTGGGACATTTCACAGGTGAACAAGTGAGTGGCAAGGTGGGCAATGTTCTAGCCCTCCATGAATTTACAACAGGTTTATAAGCAAAACTGAGTTCTCCATCTACAGCTAATGTTCTCACACTTGTCAGCCACAACATATGCTTCTCCTGTGACCTCCAGGGGCAAGTGTTAAATTCTTACGAGGTATGGCTGAAAATATATGGTGATGTTCACATTTAAAAGAAATTAATTATTGCAGTAAAAGAAACGGGCAGGGGATACAGCCTAGTGGTACAATGCCTGCCTGGCAAGTGTGAGGTCCTGAGTTTGAGTCCTAGTACTCCTGCTCCTCCCAAGAAACAGCACCGGCATCCCCCTGCTTTGAACACCCATCCCACCAGCCCTGCCACTTTCTGCAGCAGCTCTGGAGGCCTCTTCCGGGCAGTCTGCAGTTTAGTTACTCTGCCACGGCTGCCTCGGAGTCCCGCACATTTCCTTTCATGGCCATTTTGACTCTGGGGAGGAGCCAGAAGTCCCGGCGCCAGACCCAGAGGGCGAGGCAGAGGAGGACCAGGGTCGCGCCTGCACGGCTCGGGCTCTCTGCAGGATGGTGCGCAGCAGCACTGTTCACCGCTTGTTTCTGATCACACCTCTTAAGGACATGAAAGAGGACTTCCAGAGAGCTTCAGAAGGCAGAAGAACGATGCTTTAAGTGTGTACTGAGGCAGATTAATGGCAGTGTCTTGTACAGCAAGTTTCTAAAAAATTTAAACATTTATCATATAGTTGATCACATCTCATAAGTGCCACTTTAGGACACAGCAAACTAAGGAACAGGGTCACATCTGAGAACAAACTTACAGTGTGTAAGTTCGCTGCTCGCAAACACCATTTAGAGCAACTCATCTCAGCGAACCTGGGGGCGTGGCAGAGCAACCATAGTTCCTCAGGACACGCTTCGACCTCGCTGGATCCACCTCCAGCTAGCTCCTATTATTTTCTTCTACACTGTTTACAACATGACCCATTTTTGTAGTAGACTCTGCTCAGCAGTTGGGGCCTGGAGGCAGCCACAACATCAGAGAGATCAGGCAAACCCGGAGACGGACCGCGGGACTGAGCACTTGGCAGGCAGAAGCCCACGGTGTTTCCAGGGTGGGGGCGCAAATCAGGTGAGCCCGCCTGTTGCAGGGCTGAATCCTCAGGGAGCACGCTGCAGGGGCTGGGCTTGGCAAATGTGCTCAGTGAACTGTAAGCGCCTGTCCCTTCCCACAGGACAGAATTCTAATGTGAGGTGACTGGTGCAGTATGTCAAACGGCTGTGAAGACAGTGCAGGGTCTGACTGACTGCTCTAGTTCACTATGAGGAAAAGGCCACAGTGTTCTATCAGGTGTGTGGCTCCTTTAAGCTAAGGGGACTGGATGGAGTCTTCGGCTACAACAGCACAGGACTGCTGACACTGCCATCTGATGGTACCTGCTTGGCTTGGCTGGCAGCCACCGGGGCCAACACTGGGTGGGGCGTTTTGGCAGTCGAGTATGGCACCAAAGACCTGAAAAACACAAAGCGTCCACTCAGAGAGGGCAGCGTGAGGAGCACACTGGGCCCCGGGTCAACTTTCCATCCAGTAAGGGACAGCAGCTGGGGAGCAGAACACAGCTGTCTGCAGCCCCAAGCAAACTCATTTCACATTTTGCTGATTGCAGAATACATTTTTTAAATGAAATTTGGGGTTTTAGTACAAAGCTCCAAGTGGTGACCTTACAGTTTATCTCAATCCTATAAGGAACTTTAGAACTAGACATATTAGAACTAGATCACTTTCTTATCTGGAGAGAGCTCTCGCGCATGCAGTCCCCCGTCACCCGACTAGGCTGGGAACTGCTAGCTCTTTTCTGGCCCTGGAAGAAATGTTCAGCAGGATCTGTGGGATGCACACAGCTTGCGGAATTCCACGTACAGCTCAGGGGAACGACCCAGGAAGCGCTGTCAACCTCCCACAGCAGCGCTGCCAAGACCTGGGGCTCCTGGCCAGGGCTCTAGGGGCTCAAGCGTGCCACCGCTCCACGCTCAACCCATGCTTTCGCGCAGTATAAATGTGCATCTTCTGTTAGCTCTCGACACTGGATGCTGGAACTCAGGCTGTAGTAACGCAGGGCTAACATGTGGGAAAGCCATGTCAATGTGATCAGAGATCAAAGCTCTGGCGTCTGCTCAGCCCGAAGCTGCTATGATTGGTACGGACAGCAGGAGCAGCCGTGGGATCTGGTTTTGTTTTTCAGAACTCTTGCTAATTTTAGGGAGATTTATTTTTAACTTTCTGCCAAAAAATTAACCTGGAGCTTGGTGCACACTTGCAATTTCAGAACTCTGGGAGGCTGAGACAGGAGGATTAAAGTCTGAGCCCAGTGTGCCGACTAAGAGCTCAAGATCTGGGCTCAAAATAAAAAATAAAAAGAACTTGGGCGCTAGCTCAGGGTTAAGGCCTGAAGTTCGACTCCTAGGTACTTAAAGACAAAAGACAACTTTAAGTAGGAAAGACAAGCCTATGCCTCATGAAGAAAGTTACCTACAACTTATGCCTTGCGAGCATGTGAAGACTCCCTAGGGAACGGCACAGGCCTTTCCCTACAGACTTTAGTAGATGAGAGAAGAAAAGCAGGCATTTTCAATGACGCCCCCGCCAGCCTGTCTCTCCTGGAGCTGGAAGCAGCTGGAAAGGTGTGCTCGCTGGAGGAATGCAGCCCGCTGCCCCAAGCCTTGCCCCAGCCAGCAGGTCTGCAGCCCCGCTGGCTCCACAGGCCAAAGCACTGCTGCTGGGACCCCGGTGCCCAGCCAACAAGGGCAGCCTTGCTGGAGAAATGGTTTGAGCCCATGGAACTCAGAGGAAAGCAGAATCCTAGTTTTCTCAAAGACAAACAAAAAGGAAAGTAGAAGTAAAAATAAAAGTAACCATTTATCCAAATCTTGGATAATGTTTTATATCCCAAATTCAGTTATGATCTGATGGCAAATTAAATGAGGCAAATATCTGACTGAGTACAGTGACTGTCCTATTTACTGTGATAATGCCACAGCCCTCCTGGGAATCCTAAACCCCAAGCACAAGATTAGGCCTCGCAATACCTAAACACTGGGCCACGTGACTCCCCTGCAGCGAACACTGTGTGGAGCAACCAAGTGACAGACCAACAGATAAACTGTACCCATGAAATCTCTACCCTGACCTAAAAGAGCAAACAGAGGGGCAGTCTACTCCCAAGTGAATATGCTCAAAGGTTTGGCATGATCGCAGACACAACAATGGAAATCAACAGCCAGGGTCTGCCACTCAGAGTCACCATGTTTTAGATGCCACTGGAGTGGCAACCTTCTAGCAAGACCGATCTGAAGGATACCAGAATTCATCTTGACACTGTTCTACAACTAAACAACTCAATGCCAAGTGTAAAGTGACAGTTATAAAACGGGGCTGCTGAATTGTGAAGCAATAAAACGTTGTACAGGGCATTTTTTTACTAGTCTAAATGAGCTTTAGCAAGGTAAATACTAAACTTATTACCAAAAGGGTCAACGAAACTTATTACGAAAAGGGTTAACGACTCACTCATTCTTTCATCTATTCCAATTTTTTTTTTAAATTCTTTTTTTTTTTAATTTCAACTTTTAAGGGGCTTTAAAAGTGAGAGGGCTGGAGAATAAACATGTAAAAGGCTGAGGAGATAGCTCAATGCTGGGGCTCAGGGCTCAATCCTCGCATTTCTGGCTTAAAGTCTTAACAAATCAAGCCCCAGCATATATCGAAAGGACAAGAAGGCAAGAACGCATCACTACCAAGCAGGGGCTTAACATCAAAGACCAGTATGTCAAACTCTCGTCAAGATGACCCAGTGGGTACGAGGGGTCTTCAAGAAATGGAGCTCAAAGAACTAACATACAAATTTTAAAGGACACTGAATCTACACACCATTTCCAAAGACAAATTCCACAGACCACACACTTAAGGACAGGAGCTAACACTTTGAAACTATTAAACACAGGTGTATATTTTACGGCTTTACATTAGGCAACAGGTTCTAAAACATGACACCTAAACCACAGAAGCAACAAAACGAAAAACTGGATTTCAAAATGGAACAGTTTCTGTGTCAAAGGACACAGGAAGAAAGTGAAAAATCACCTAATAAGTGGAAGGGGGAAAAGAACATTTAAACTCAGCAGTAAAAAGAAAAACAACCCAATTAAAAGCCAGGCAATGAATCTAGACATTTTTCCAAAAAAGAAACAAGTGGCCAGACAGCACAGAAGAGCCACTCAGCATCACCAGGACACAGGGAAACAGATCACAGCCACAGTGGCAGAGGTGGCTGTCACCACAAGGAAGCCAACTGAACAGGGGCAGCGAGGTCATGGACGAAGTGACACTGGCACTGGGAAATGGCACAGGGCACTGTCAACGGAGCATAGCTATGTCAATGTAAACAGCTGACCAGGGTGTCACCGTGTGGTCCAGCAGTTCCATCTTCCAACGGAAGCTGAAAAGGGCAAGCAGGGCCTCAGCATGCCCCTCCCGCCCCTCGGCATGGATGTCACCGCCGCCTCTGCCTCCTCCTCGGCTCTCTAGCCACAGACACAGCACGTGGAGCTCCCATCCCAGACCTGCACCCCAGCTGTGCAGCCACCACGCCCAGCTCACCATCCTGGAGCATCCCTGGCCAGCCTACCGAGGAGCACTGCTCGCCTCCAGCGTCACTCGCCGCCACCACATCCCTCTCCACATCTAACACATTCCACGTCTTCCTTGGGTTACTTTCTTACTGTCTGTATCTCCATGCCAGCAGAAGGGCTTTTGGGCTGCTCTGCTAATGGCTTCATCTCCAGCACTAGAACAGCAATACAGTGAGCAACAAATGCGAAGTCCATGCTGAAAGAATGAGCGCACCAAAGAACCCCAACATCTCTGAAGGAGGGATGTACCGGGTGCGCTTTACAACAACCATCAAAAAACAAAGCCCCCTTCTGACCTCACGTGGCCCTCCCCTCTCCTCATTCTCTACTTCCGGCAGCTGTGCTCCAGCCTGGGCCGTTACTCCCTGCCCTTCCTTGTCTGGAATGCTCTTTTCTCCACTTTGCTCAGCAGCTTCTGACAATCCTTCCCATCGCAGCTCCGACACCCTGCCGCATCTCGCCTCCTGCACCCAGACCTGCTCACTGCCCTGCTCTAGCCTATCCCAGCATCCGCCCTCTGAGCCCGGTGCAGCTGTGTGATGGGAGTCCAGGCAGCCTTCCGTGCACCGCTGCTGGAAGTACAGAGTCCCCCTTTGCCGAGCAGACGGGGTTCTGACGCGTGTCCTTCACTGCTGTGCCCTGGGCTCCAGGGCCTGAGCACCAGATGGGCTGCAGCAGCATGCATGTGCTTCAGGTAAACACCATGCAGGGAGCTGTCTGGAGGCAGGAGGGCGAAGCCAATGAAGGCGACAGGCCAGGGGCAGGAATGTGTGCACTGGCCCTTCCAGACCACACAGGAAAGTGCAAAGCGAAAACCTCAGATACACTAGAAATCTACTGCCTTACGGAACGCGAAGCCACTTCACACCAAGTGTGCTCGCCAATCTTTCCTCTAGGGGAGGTGGGAAATCTCAAGTTTTCCTGACTGATTATGCTTGGAGTCTGCCAACTTTGAATGTTTAAAATGAGCCGTTTCAGCATTGTGCTGGACTCATACGTTACATCAGGCCAATCTGGTGCAGACCGGAAGAGAAGGTTGTCTGAGATGCCTCTCCAACTTCTGTGCCTATTTTTGTCAGAAAGTAATCCCAGAGGTGTCCTTGGACACGGCCCTTACAGATGCCAGCTCTGAGGACACTGGGAGACAATGCCTGGGAAAGATGCGCTGTGCCTCACTTACTGGCTGAATAGCTCAGCTCCTAGGGCTCCCTTGTTATCACATGCTGCACTTTCCGCTGGGCAGTACCCTTCTGGCGCTGGCTCCTGCCTCCCCGATGGGAGCACACAACTCCCAACGCTAAGGCTCAGTCTTTCTCTGCACAAGTTCACAGCTGCAAGTACTGCATTCAGAAGGCAGGTGGCGCTGCAAGGGGGTCTGCTCTGCAGAGCAGACCTGCAGCAGAGGGACCTCCAGCCACTGACTCCCGAGCCACTGCTTCTCAGCACTGCACACCAAGCCAGTGCCCTTCTGCTAGCTCTGGCACAGGGAGACTGGGAAGTACAAAGGGACTGTCCCACTACAAAGGTCCAGAGCAAAGCAGAGGACAAGGCAGGCGCCACCAGCTCTGTGCTGCCCAGGGTGCGAGGTGGTGACTTTCTCCCATGCCTTGACACACAAGGGAGCTGGTGGGCTCCAGGAGCCACATCCGGCCCTCACAGGGCACAAGGAAAGCAAGCCTGCAACTCGGGTGCTAGCTGTCTACTCAGAAGGTGAGGGGAGTCAAAGAGCCGGGCGAGATGACGTTGAGATCACCAGTCTCCAGAGCCAGTGGGTGGCATTAGAACTCCAAAGTGGCAGCTTTGGCACTTGAGGGCATTAAAAACAAAATAAAACATGAAAACCCCACACCTAACTTAATAGTCTAACCAAGCTGGGCATCGTGGTACGTGCCTGTAATCTGGGCATTTGGGAGGGGGAGGTAGGAGGGCCACTGAAGAATTTGAGGCCAGCCTGGACTACATAGTGAGTTCCTGCCTCGAAAAACAAAACAAAATGCCTAATGAGTCCTCCGTGGAGACATTCACACAAGCTAACAAGCTAGGGGCACACAGAAGCACACTTTAAAGGCTCAGGAAGCGACAGGCCCCTGCAGCTGCAAAGGAGCCTCCTGAAGGCCCAGCTGCAGATGGGGCAGGGAGGGCCACCGGAGCCTGGGGATAGGGCAGTGCTGCGCCCTACAGGCAGCTCCTCCACAGTGCAGGTGACCTGGGCCCTGGGAACACACAGAAGCACTCACATACCCCACCGCTGCAGCAGGGGCTGTGAGATTATTCTTCAGCTCCTGCACATTGACCACCTGAGGCACGTTCTTCAGAGTTGATTCAGTCAAAGTGCTGACAGCTGCAGAGACACAGGAGAGAGATCATTGTCAACTCTGTTCGGAGCTGATCTTCCAGCCTTGCAGAAATGAAAGACCAGGACATGACCGCAAGGAGGCTGCAGCCTCACCACACAGGGAATCAGCAGGTACCTGGTCTGCACCAGGCTGACCACGTCATGCAGTGGGGCTGTGGAAGCAGTGCGGAGGTGAAGGACGCCCTGGCCAGCTTCTCTGCAGCTAAGCTGAAGCACCTGCTGCACTGCTGTGCACCCCAGAGAGGGCAGCACAGGCCACAGCAGCTTCAGGCTTGGGGTCTTCCCACGCATTCATCTGTCCCCTTCCCACAGGCTCACAACACAACAGGTTCTGTACAGTGCTGAGAACACAAAAGCTGCTTGCAGGGTCTTCTTTAATGGAGTTTATGGTTTGGTGAGACAGACAGACAGACAGACAGACAGACAGACAGACACAGGAGTAAAATGTGGGTTTGGCCTGGACAAGAATGACGGCGAGGGTGAGGCCTGATTAAGAAAAGACAGCAGAGGGCTGGCAAGAAAGCTCAGGGGACTAAGCACCTGTGTAGGCAAGCACAGGGACTGGGGTTCCCCCAGCAGCACATGCCGCGCCGGCCCATCCCTAGACATGCTGAGCTGCCACCAAGACTGGGTGTGGTGGCACACGCCTGTAATCCTAGTGCTGAGGAGGCTGAGACAGGAAGCTCACTGTAGTGAGACCCTGTATCAAATACATAAAAAAAAGACAGCAGAGACAGGTGAGGTCACGTGCTCCGTTACCATTTTAGAGCGTATTCCAGAACTTGCTGCGTTCTGTACTGAGCGGCTAAGAGCCTGTGCTAGGCTCTCGGTCGCTGCTAATTCTGCCTTCGACAAAGGGGAACGCTGCGTCCCAGGCAGGGCAGCACTCTGCAGCTATTTCAGAAGAGAGGGACTCCGATCCTCTTCTTCACAAGTGACGAGCACAGCGCCTACAATCCATGCAGCCCTGTGTGTCTAGAGGACCCTGCACTGAGAAAGTTCTGTTTCCACGACGCTAAGGCTGGCTGTGAACTCTTCAGTGGTGCTCCAGCCTCAGCCTCCCAGGATTACAGGTGTCCCCACCATGCCTGGCTTGGTCAGGCTCTTAAGTTACGTGTGGCGTTTGACTTTTTGTTTTTAATGCTCTGAGGCTCCAGAGCTGCCACTCTATAGAGGTCTCATGCCGCCCGCCGGCTCTGGAGACTGGTGATCTCGGGGCTGGCTCGCCCTGCTCTTTAACTCCTCTTGCCTTGTGTGCTGGGAGCAGAACAGCCCAAAAACCTGGCAGATTTCTCTCTCTCTCTTTTTATTTTTTTTTTCAGATTTCTAAATTTACAAGTAATCAACTGGATTTGGGGCCTGATTGGTGGCATGATGCCAAGGTGGCATGATACAGCTTGGCCCACAAGATAAAGAGACTATTAAAGAATTTCATTTTCTGAAAACTTAAAGGTATCTTACAAAGTTATCTTGTCTTTCTTTTACAGTGTCTACTCAGGTGTCTTTCTTTAAAATCTTCTATGTTGTGTAATGGTAATTCCTTTTCCGCTAAGTCAAGTCATCATGTCTCTTCGGTCTTCCTGAAGTGAAAACACGTGGTTTCTTCGCCTTCCCAGCATGGCGCTGGTGAGATGTCAGCCGGGCTGTGTGCTGTCCTGAACACTGCAAGACCTGCGTGCAGATTCCTGGCCTCCTTGGCATGCTGGCCACCTTGCCAACTATTTCGGGGGAAGCTGAGAATATCAGCCTGCAAAAGTGTTAACTAGTGATAACTGAAGTTCTGGGGCCAACTATCCACATTATTAATATAGAAAACTTGGATATCCACAAACCACTGACAAAACATGAGTTCTAATTAGCCCATTAGAGTTTCCATCTATAAAGGCTGAATTTACGATATTAAGGAAAAGCCATTCTGAAGCAGAAGAGTTTGGGTTCTGTTACTTACTTTTCAGGTAACTTATACTTCTAATTAATCTGGCAGCACTGAAATGCACAATGAGCACACTGACGGGCAGCATTCTGGGGCGACGGGAACTAAAAGGTGCCATGAAGTGTTTCTAGTATTACTAGATGACCTGGCTGCGAAGACAAATTTTAGGGCCCACAGCAAACATCAGTCAAAAGTAGGGATTATCTCAATCCCTCCTACCACGTGCTGTGCTGGCCCCGCCTCCAGGGTGACCCATTCTGGGGGCATGGTGGCACATACCACTGGGGAGCCTGAGCTGTGTAGTGAGACACTACCAAATACATAAAGTTAAGAAAAAAAAAAAGGATTATTAACATGACCCCAAAACACCACTGATTTTGCAGGTGACTACCACGTGGCAGCGGTAACATCTCCCCCAGGGAAACGCGCAGACCCAGCCTCCGCCTGGGGGAGGGCCCCGCAGCCTTCCCGTCTGAGGAGCAGCAAAGCCCACTCTCCCTGCCTCCTACTGCTGTGCTTCGAGCCCTTACCTGGCGACTGACTGGCCATCTGCCGTCTCAAGGCCGCTGCTGCAGCTGCCTGCGGCGCGGCGATGGGGTGGGAGGGCCCAGGAGCACCATGCTTCACAGTTTTCGTCACCAACATTGTGCTGTCAGCCCCCTGAGGAATAAGTTTGCTAGTAGATGCAGACACTGAGGGGAAGAGAAAGATGAGTGAGGAAATGGGCCAGCACAGAGGAACCCCAGCAGTTCCGGGGGTCACACTGAGCTGGGCTGCAGGGAAGAGGCTGAGATTCGCACTCTGAAGCATTAACCCAGAAAACGACCAGTAAGGGGAGAGGCGGGCACCCACACCTCCCCGAGGGCGGGCCCAGCCCTGCTGTGTGCACTTCCTCTCACCCTGATGGACGGGGGCTGTGACACCAGGACACATCATGGATCCCTGGTCCCTTCATATGAAAGCACTCAACTGGTCCTCATGCATCCATCTCACTCAGTCACCTCAACCCAGAGCCCTGGCACTGCCCTGAAGGTCAGAGAGCCACCTGCAGGTCCCCCAGTGACCTCAGCACCGCTTCATTCTGAGGGAGCATACGAGTGCAGCTGCAGGAGTCACCCCTCCTCCACTAAGGAAGAGCTGGACCCCACACCACCACTGCTGCAGTGCAGAACCTCACGGAGGAAGTTACCCCGTGACCCTCCCCCTGCTTTCAAGGGGAACGTGCTCCTTTTGAGCCCCGAATTTCTAGAAGAGAGGCAGACATGCGCTGGCACCTCATCAAGGCCTTGTCTAAAGCACAGGAACACTTGTTTGCTGGCTAGAAACCAATAAGGTAATAATTTTTCTCTCCTGTTGACTTACGTGACGCTCCCACAGTGGAAGGCGAAGAGCTGTGGCTCAGGTGAGATTTGGCAAAAGGCATTGCCTGGGGCAGGAGGCCCGGCTGGATGGAAGGTGTGCGGACCACAGGCGCATGTCGGGGCCCCGGGACCACTGCCTCTTCGTCTTTGCAAGACACCCGCACATCCTCCCCCTCCAGAGACTGGGAGATGGACGACGTGGAGCTGGCTTCATCCAAGTCCTCATAGTACCTCTGCGACAGAAAGGCTGACCGAGACAGGCTGGCTGTAGAGACCCAACAAAGTGCAATTTAGAGAACTCACAGCAAGCCATGGCGTGGCTCCGCTGTTGATGAGACATACTCAATTTGTCAAATGAGTCAATTGCTACGCTTTTAAGTAGAAGTTGCTGTTAGATATGAACAAAGACAGTCTGGGGTCTGTCTGCAAAAGGGCTTTGAAAAACTGAGCTGTGTAGACAAGGACATCCGGCTGTCCAAGTAAAGACTGAGAAAGTGCAAGAGACAGGATCGGTGCTAGTGGAAAAGCCAAGAACCTGCAGCTCTCACCAGAAGCCCCACGTAGAGAATCACACAGCAGAGAAGTCAAGCCCATGTTCCCGGGGCAGGGGAACAGTCACACCGGCTCTGCCACTTTCCAGCAACCTTCAAGAAAAGCCCTGACCCAAGCCAGCCCAGAGAGATGGCCTCAGTGTGCACGTGCCACACACTTCCAGGCCAGGCCCTGGTCTGGATCAGATCGCGAGGGTCACACAGACACGCGCACATGTACACACAACCTAACTCTGGCTTCCTCTGCCTTTTTTTCCTTCTTTAAATCACGAAGTAAGGTTTCTGCCATATCACCTCTTTTTTTTTTTTGTGGAACTGGGGATTGAACTCAGGCCCTTGTGCTTCCCAGGCAAGCGCTTACTCTACTAAGCCGTCTCCCGGCCCCTGCTGTATCACCTTTTTCCATGAACTTCAGAGTACATGTGACTGCCCACATGTTGGAAAAAACAAAACCCAAAGGCAATGGCTAGCTCTTTCTGCCTCCGGGTTATTCAAAGCAGTGTCCCTACCACTGGCCGACCTGCCACGCTATTAGACGACCCTCCGAGACTTCAAGGCACACTGTGAGCACAACCCAGAAGCTGATGCTAAGTGCCAGCCCTGCGCTGCCCTATTTGCTATCCTCTAGCTATCTGCAGCTATTTAAAGTTATAGTAACTCAAGGTAATTAACAATTTATATTCCTAAGTGACACTGGCCACATTTCACCTGGTCATTGGCCACACGGGACAGGCAGCTACTCCAGTGGGCAGCAGGGTACAAAGCATTTAGGTAATTTGCAGGAAATTCTACTGGCAGTGTTGTGCGGAAGGACCTGAAGCAAGTAAGTGCGCCTCAGACCCCTGAAAGCCC